>JBBMEG010068083.1:0-13559 GCA_037832605.1 Cyclanthera cordifolia
AGATCATTTTGTAAATATTCGATTATCAGAGAAATTTAAGGTAACTACTTAATTCTTTTGTATTTTGTATATTATTTTAATGTTTAACATATTACTAAGGTGTTAATTAAACATAGAAAAATAGTGAAGAGCAAAAAGAGAGACGAAATCTTCTTAAATATCCTCAACGTATGGCCAGAAAGAGTTATGCCCAAGTCGGTCATGAGCTAGTAAGAATTCTAAATTGCCTTAATATATTATATGTTATGATTATTTTATTTTACTTTACTAATTCATTGTTTGGTGGATTTCGGGTGTAAATATTAAAACCGTATTAGTTAAATGCATTCATTTTTCTTTTACTTTCTTCTTTTGTTATATATATGTAACCAAACTTCTTTAAACTTAAAAAACATGTTGCATGTTTATAGCAATGAAAAAGTGTTCCAAAGCTAAACTTGGATAATGCTTTTAAGGAGGAAAATGATATTGTCGAAGTCGTACAAGATGAACTTGTAAAAGTAATTTTTAGTATTATGCAGGAAATTCCAGCTTTCTCTTAATTTATGAATAATTTCTTTCAAGCTATGTCAGTTTATGGTTTTGAGATTGTTCAAATGTTCATCGTTGGTATTAGACCAGACGAGCAGGTAAAGATCTAGAGCAATGAATGAAATTAATGTTGGTAATAATCCAATCCCTAATATTAAACATTCAACTTCTTTTTCTTTTTTGCTTTAAGCTTGGTTTAGGTTTCGCTAGTATCTGTACTCTTTAAATTGAAAATGTAGATGTCAAAGTTCTTGGAATGTAAATTGTTGATGCCGAAAAATGGTCAACAGATATCCATAGTGAATTTTTTTATCTGAGGATGAAAAGGCCTCCAAAAAAGAAGAATTTTAGAACATACCGGTGTGGTGTGAGCCACAAGGCTTCCGATGCCTAAGTCAGAAACGGATTTAGGGAGAGTAAAGTTGGAACTTAGGAATAGCTTAAGAATACTTAGCTTAGGAGTCGCCCCTTGAAAGGGAGAAATGGCTTGACTCTTATAGCAATCGGTATCGTAACCGTTGTAGCTCACTTATGGCGACATAATGGCCGACCAATAGAAACGTCCGTCATTAAGCCGGGTATGAATACTGGCGTAACTCCTGACCGTTACCCTTTGGAGGTGTAACGGCTTTGACTCTAGAGTTACTTGGACTCAGTCAACCTTGGCAGATCCTCACCTCCACGGCCGACCCCTAAGGGGTGCAGCCTTCTCGTTGCAGCACTAGGATGCCACGGGTGTGCTGCGTCCCTCAATGCTACTTTGGACTTGATCGACTTATCCACATGAAAGTCCTTACCTCCATGACCAACCCACCCGAGTCAGCCTACTAGACCGCCCTCCTCAGAGGTTGGCTTTAGACTCGGTTAACCCTTACGGGTCCTCACCTCCACGGCCAACCCACTCGGGTTAGCCTACTCGTTGTAACCAGGGACGACACGGGGTGCAGCGTCCTCCTGCGTAACTTGAACTCGATCGACTCATGGGGAGAGTCCTGACCTCCACGACCAACCCACTTGGGCTGACCTACTTGTTGTAACGGATGACGCCACGGGGTGCGATGCCTCCAAACGTTACTTGGACTCGGTCTACTCGTCCACAGGAGAGTCTTAACCTTCACGGCCAACTCACTCGGGCTGGCCTACTTGTTGTAACGGGTAAACGCCACGGGGTGCGACGCCTCCAAACGTTACTTGGGCTTGACCGACTCTAGGGGGAGTCTTGACCTCCACGGCCAATCCACTCGGATTGACCTACTCGTTGCCGGACCCAAGGAGGGTCAGGCTGCAAGGGCCAACCCCGGGAGGTCCTGGCCTTCCTTGGCCGATCTCTAGAGGGACGGTATGAACTCGGCCAACCCCTAGGGGGTTATGACCTCCATTTGGCCGACCCCCAAGGGGTCGGAAGTGGCAAGGAGCTAGCCGACCCCCTGGGGGTCGAGGCCTCCATTTAGCCGTCCCCGGGGGCCGGTGTTGGCTTCTTTGTTCTTCGTTTGGGTCCCGAACTCTTCCGAGTCTTTCCGGATATTTTTAGGTTATAACATTACCCCCAGTCTTCATTTCCGAGTTTTCCGGATTGTGAAGAGTAGTTTAGGTTCTTGTTTTCTTTGAACTTTTGGATGCTCCAAAGTTACCTTTTTACGAGAATATTATTTAAAAATCACTTTAGGCCATATTCTTTTCAAGAATATCTTTTCCTAAATAATATTTCAACAAATCAAGTTTCGAGGTTAGGAAAGTATTCATTCTAAATAATTATATTAAAATTGCATTATTCTCATTTCTAAGAATATCTTTTCCAAAATAATATGCTTATCTAATGAAAAATCACTTCTCTTTTTTAGGAAAATATTTATCCTTTTGAGATTTCCCATAACCTAACTTTTCCATAAAAACTCCCTGCCAAAACTACACCATCTTTTCACCCTACTTTGGCCGAAAATTTCCTCTCACTAGGCTATTATTTTCGATTTTTTCAAAGCGTGGGGGGACTTGTTTTGCGTTTTGGATTTTTGGGAAGCATCCATCGCGCCTTACTTTTCTCGATACGTATTGTCCTTTTTTTCGACTTTGCACTAACGGTTAGACATATTTTCGAAAATTTCATCTTTACTTAGGCACTTTTTTTCGATTTTTTCCCGTTATGCATGTATGTCCGAATTTTAAGATTACTTAGGCTCTTTTTTCAAAGACTCGCCCTTTTAAAGTACTTTTTCCGATTTCGTAGGCTACTTAGGCACTTTTTGTAAAGTCTTGCCCGTTTAACTTACTCTGGAGAATTTTAGGTTATTTAGGCACTTTAATAAAAGTCTCACCTTTTTCACCGTTTTTGGAACCTTTAAGTTACTTATGCAGTTTTATAAAAAGTTTCACCTTTTTCACCATTTTTGGAACCTTTAGGTTACTTAGGCACTTTTTTGAAAAAGTCTTGCCTTTTTAACATTTTTTGAATTTTGTAGGGTACTTCTTACTTTGACCGTCATGGATCCTTCGTCTGACTACGAGACCGAATCCCTTCACCTTCGGGCTTCCTCCTCACTTAAGAGGACTCGGCGAAGAACTTTGATAGTGGGGTAAGGGTCTCAAATGGCAGCGTCCATTTTGACCCAGGAGGATTTGGACTGCCTTAGGATCCAATTCCTTATCTCGGTCGAAATCACTCTTCGGCTTCCTCTGGCGTCGGAGACGTACGCCCATCCTCCTCTGGGCGAGGTGGCCCTCTACACCACTATGTTCGACTGAGGAGTCCGGCTTCCCCTCATATCGCCTCTTCAGGAGTTCTTAGGTATGGCAGGGCTGGCCCCAGCGCAACTGGTTCCCAATGCCTGAAATGTCTTCTACGGTGTTCACAACCTTTGGGTGCACACCGGCTTCGAACGTCCCTTTAGTGCCAGAGATCTTCTCTCGCTCTTTCGCTTCTGCCAGCATCCCGATGTCACTGTGGGCTGCTATCTGACCCCTAGAAGCAAATTCTCTCCTTTGGTGGGGTGCCCTAACTTTCAGAAGGGGTGGAAAGAGCACTGGTTTTTCGCAGGAGGACCCTGGGCAGCTCCAGGCGCCGATGCCTCGCTGGCTACTCCCACTATATTCGGGACATATGGTACGTTTAGTTTCACCTTGGCTTTATTTATCTTTTGGCACCGTAATAAATTTTTGTTTATAGTGCATAGGTAACTTAATCCCTGCTCCCGGATACTTAAATTTTACGAGTTTGTGATGTCCCTCCCGGAGAAGGTCACTCGCAGTGCGGCGTATCTGACCACGAACTCGCTGGCCTGGTATCACCTTCTTCCAGCTCTAACTACGCCAATTGATTCTAACTTGGAGTCCGCCATCCTGCTGGAGGGGTCTGTTCCAGGTATGCAACTTACTTTTTCCTTTCACTTTACATGCTTCGACTGCTGGAAGTATGAACTGACACTTTTTACCGTGTTCAGTTGCCATGGAATACGAGCCTTTGCTGAGGCGTGCCTTCGACGCAGTGACACGTCAAAGGTCTCGCCTCCTTGCGAGGCCTCCCATCGATGATACGGTGGACCTTACTTCAGAGGGTTGCTCTCTCCCGCTTGGTGATGATGAAGACCTTCCTTTCTCAAAAATCCCAGAGGACTTAGAAGTTTGGTCGGACCCAGAGTTCGACGGTCCTGACCTTGGTTTTGACCACCTTCCTTCCCCGTCTCGGGTCGACTCATGTAAGCCTCGAACACCAGTACACGGCCTTCCCCCTGGATTCGAGTCCTATCTTCTGCCAAGGCCGCACCGCCCCACCTTGGACTCGCAAAAGGAAAAAACTTTAGCTTCTAACTTGTGGAGTGAAGTGGGGTTTTTCTCAACTACGTTTCCCCTAGGAGATGCCTCATAGGTCCTGGAAAAGGGAGCTCATTTGATGCACGAGGTATAACGACTCATCTTTCTCTAGCTATCCTTTGATGTGGAATACATATACTAACTTGTATTTTTTGCTTCTGTTTTTGCAGGTATTCCTGCACTTTGCTTCAGCTTCTCGTCATCTCTCGGAGGACTTGTGTTACACTCGCTCTTCCTTGTCTACCAGTACTAACAAGCTCGAGTGGGAACTGGCACAGGCTCGGGAAGCTCAGCAAGTCGTCGAGGCTGCCTTAGCTGCCCCACGCACTTCTGGCGAAACAGCCAAAAATCTAGCTGCCTGGGCTTGTCAAGATGACTTGGCTACGATCGCCCGCTTGCGACGAGAGTTGGCTTCTGCTGAAGGGAAGCTCAAGAATGTAGCCTACTTGGCTAACCTTGTGAAAGGTTCTCCTACATTCGTGATTCTGGAAAACAACGCCGGCGACGCCACCATTGGCTGGGCACTGGACCACATCCAAGAGGGGGTTAGCTATGGCAACCTTCTTTCTCTCTTTCGGTCACTCCATTCCAGCACCGCGAAGAGAGTCGCCAACCCTTCCCTACCAGCCTTCGAGTCTGGACTTCCTAGTGATCCAGCTCAGGCCGCCTACTACGATTCTCGCATCTTTCAGGGCGTGCCTGACAGAAATCAGGCTCTTCAAGTCAAGACAGCACCTGCCCAAGCCGGACCTGTTCGACCATCTTCCAGCAGGCGCAGCTCTGAGGGGCCTTGATGACTTTTGCCTTGCAGTCTTTTTGCCTTATAGCACTTTATTTTTCAGTCTTTACTTTTTCACCTAAGTTGTAACTCAGGAACTTTTTTTCTTGCAATGAAATGATGAACTTTTTACTGCTTTTTCTTTTCTATCTCATCTACCCCCAATTTAAGTTTATGAAAATGATATAAATATACTTAAATTAAGATAAGAGTGGACAGAATGAGAAAATAAACACCACTTTTTATTCATCAACAACTTGAATTACAATCTATCGAAAGTACTTTTTCAAGTGTTTAAGCACCCCCAAAGATGGAGGATTTGATTGCCGAAAGTGAAATAGGTTTTGCTTTGTCAATCCGTGCAACAACTAGGCACAATCTTGTCCGCCTTAACTTCACAGACGGCCTTTGATTTTGCCAAGACATTGGCCTTGGCGCTTTTGGGACCTAAGTATATGCTCAACTTGTAGCCCCACAGGTGCTGTTCCTTAAACAGCCTCACCTGGAATCGGTCCATTTTTACAACCTTTTGCTTTTAGGGACTTTGCACCACGCCCTTTAGGGCTGTGTGGTAGCATTCCCTCGAGGATAACTACTCTCCTTTGATTTGCCCCACCCCCATAGAAGTAGGGAATTTAAACACCTGGTGGTAGGTTGACGCCACCGCTCTTAGTCCATGAATGGTAGGTCTTCCCTGTATTGCATTGTAGGCGGAGTTGTCATTGACCACCAAAAAATTGACGAAGTGTAAGATGACATTGTCTCCTTCATCGAAAGTCACTGGGAGTTCAACCGACCCCTCAGGGATTAAAGTGCTCGCACCAAATCCGACTAAAGGTGTCGAGCTCGGCTTGAGCCTCTCCCTTCCCAATTTCATGACCTCATATGCTTTTAGTGACAACACATCCGCCGAACTGCCTCCATCGATGAGGATCCTTCTGACGCAGATGTTAGATATGGTTAGGGACACCACTAGGGCGTCGTTGTGTGGCAGGTGCAACCTGGCAGCCTTTGTGGCGGTGAAGGCAAGTTGTTCATCCACCGCTTCCATTATGCGCACTTCTTCACTCCTTAGTGAGCTTCTAGCCTGCCTCACATTGCCCTTCCGTCTCTGGTTGGACTCCCCTCCAGGTGGTCCTCCGATGATTGTTCTGATCTCCGGCGGCGGGGGTGACTTGTCACCTCCCTTTTTCTTGCTTGGTGACTCGGTCACCTTTCCACCCTCGCCTACATACCTGTCTAGTCGACCTCTGCGAATAAGGGACTCTATGGACTCTTTCAGGTCGTAGCAGTTCGAGGTAGCGTGGCCGTGATCCCTGTGAAACAGGCAGTACTTGCCCTTATTTCTTTTGTTGGATCCTGCCCTAATTCGGCTCGGCCACTTTAGCTCCTCCTTATCTTGAATCTCCATCAAGATATGTTTGATGGGAACCGCCGTTGGAGTGTACCTCTCGAACTGGCTTGGGGGTATCCCCCGTCATTTGGTTTTTTACTGGGCGTTATTTCGCCCTTTGCTTTCGCGACTCTTTGTAGTCTGCCTCGCGATGGTTGAGTGGCTTCTCGCACTCTGGAATGGAACGCCTTCCTTCGGTGCTTCCTCGAGAATTGACTAGTTCCCCGACACTCATGTATTTTTGCGCCCTGGTTAGGAGCTCGGCAAACGTGAGTGAGGCTCTTTTTCCCAAGGACCACAAGAATTTTTCATCCCTCAGTCATGCCACAACCGCTGCGAGGGCTGTGCTGTCGGAGTATCCTTCAATTTGCAACGCCTCATTGTTGAAGCGGGCAATGTACTCCCGAAGAGTCTCATGACTCCAATGCCTCACGGTCAGCAAATGTGTGACAGGCTTCTTATGATCTCGTTCTCTAAGGAATTGGGTGATGAATGGCCTGACCAGCTCTCTAAAGGAAGCAATGGACTTACGCTTTAGCTGCCTGAACCATCTTCGAGCTGGTCCTGCAAGCGTGAATGAGGACGCTCGACACTTGATCGCGTCCCGGACTCCGTGTAGCTCCATCCATGCGGAGTAGAAGTCCAGGTGGTCGACGGGATCTATAGACCTGTCGTACACCTTGATTGCAGGGAGCTTGAGTATGGATGGGACGGACTCCTCCATTATCTCTTCAGTGAAGGGGGGGTCGACCTGGTCAACCAGGCTGTCCAGGTCCAGTCCGTCTTGGTCTTACGCCTTCTTCATGTTTCCCAACTGGTCTTAGAGGAGACGAAGTTGGGCCGCCAGGGTTGTGCCCCAACTCCATCAACCTCCACCTCTCTTCGGCATTGGTTGAGCACCTCCCTGAAATCTGTTCCCAAGTATGATCCCGCCGTATGGGCACTTAGAACCTTTGTAGGACGAGGGTGGATGATCCTCGTGTGGTACTCCTTGGCTGGCTACTTCGGACTGATTGCGTCCGAGAAGACTCGGCCATTTTGGATCCGATCCTTTGGTGGACCGAATGTTCCTTCCTCTAGTCATTACCGCCCAGTCGAAGTCGTTCGACCAGTCTTCGGTACCGGGAATGTGCCTTTTTCGGTGCCTCCGTGGCTGGAGCTTTCCCTTTGGCAAGGTCCCGGACTAATGGGGTTGTTTTCTCTACCATAGCCTTTTTATTGGCAGGCTGTCGCTGCGCCGCCTCTTGCGGTGCCTGTTGGTTCCCAACATCAGCTACCTGAGCCGGAGGTGGTTGCCGAAGCAACTCCACCAGGCGACTCAAATTCTCCGCCATTCCTTGCACTCGTTCTTCCAAAGCAGTGAACTTTGGATCAGCACGTTCCAGTTCTTGTCCGACTACTACACCCTCAAGGTCCGGGTGGTTTTCGACATGAACGATGTCATGTCCTCGGGAGGCAATTCTCCTCGGAGCGTGCTCGACGTCTGATTCTCCATCGGCATCGTGGTGGTGACCATTCCTCAGCGTTCGACATTTTTCGCAAGAAAAAAGTTTGAATATTTAGCGTTTATAGGGTAGAACACTATCTCGTCCCCACAGACGGTCCCAACTCTTGATGCCAAAAAATGGTCAACGGATATCCACAGTGAATTTGTTTATCTGAGGACGAAAATGCTTGCAAAAAAGACGAATTTTAGGACACACCAATGTGGTGTAAGCCACAGGGTCTTCGATGCCTAAGTCAGAAACGAATTTAGGGAGAGTAAAGTTGGAACTTAGGAATAGCTTAAGAATACTTAGCTTAGGAATCGCCCCTTGAAAGGGAGAAATGACTTGACTCTTATAGAAACCGGTATCGTAACCGATGCAGCTCACTTATGGCGACATAATGGTCGGCCGTTAGAAACGTCCGTCATTAAGCCGGGTATGAATACCAGCGTAACTCCTGACCGTTACCCTTTGGAGGTGTAACGGCTTTGACTCCACAGTTACTTGGACTCGGTCAACCTTGGCAGGTCCTCACCTCCACGGCCGACACCTAAAGGGTGCAGCCTTCTCGTTGCAGCACTAGGATGCCACGGGTGTGCCGCATCCCTCAATGCTACTTTGGACTTGGTCGACTTATCCACAGGAAAGTCCTAACCTCCACGACCAACCCACCCGGGTGAGCCTACTCGACCGCCCTCCTTAGAGGTCGGCTTTGGACTCGGTCAACCCTTACGGGTCCTCACCTCCACGACCAACCCACTCGGGTTGGCCTAATCATTGTAACCGGGTACTCACGGGGTGCAGCGTCCTCCTGTGTTACTTGGACTCGGTCGACTCTTGGGGGAGAGTCCTGACCTCCACGACCAACCCTCCTAGGTTGACCTACTTGTTGTAACGGGTGACGCCACGGGGTGCGACGCCTCCAAACGTTACTTGGACTCGGTCGACTCGTCCACATGAGAGTCCTAACCTCCACGGCCAAACCACTCGGGCTGGCCTACTCATTGTAACGGGTAAACGCCACGGGGTGCAGCGCCTCCAAACGTTATTTGGGCTCGATCGACTCTGGGGGGAGTCCTAACCTCCACGGCCAATCCTCTCGGATTGACCTACTCGTTGTCGGACCCTAAGAGGGTGAGGCTGCAAGGGCTGACCCGGGGGGGTCCTGACCTTCCTTGGCCGACCCCTAGGGGAGTCAGACTTGCTTGGCCGATCCCCGGAGGGACGGTATGGACTCGACCGACCCCCAAGAGGTTATGGCCTCCATTTGGCCGACCCCCGAGGGGTCGGAAGTGGCGAGGCCGAACCACGGGGGGTCGGCATTGGCGTGGCCGACCCCCTGGGGGTCGAGGCCTCCATTTAGTCGACCCTGGGGGGCCGGTGTTGGCTTCTTTGTTCTTCGTGCGGGTCCCGACCTCTTTCGAATCTTTCGAGATATTTTTAGGTTATAACATAAATCATTTATTTTGTATACTTCTTTTTTTAATTTTATTATTGATTTTTTGGATAACTGAGGGTGTCGTAGCAAACAATTGAAAAGGCATAAAATAGATCCTTTTAACGTTATTGAAGTCTGACCTTCAATATCGTCTTCATCAATCACAATCACATTATCTATAATTCATCTTCAACGTAAAAGTTTATTTTTATATTCTTCAATCACCAATTCTCAAAATTTAAATATGAGGTCAAATCCTCACACCTTTGTTAATTACTGATGTAGTTGCATCAGTCAGTCCTTTACTAATTAATTTGTAAAGTTTCAATTCCTTTTCATCAAAAATTGAAAAGAAACAATAGGAAACCCACAATTTAATGCCCAACTAATTAGTCATATTTTCGTAATTTCAAATTTTGTGGGTTGGATTTTGATGGCGGTAAGGTTGAATTATTATTAATTTGGTTCATGGTGGTAAGGTTGAATTATTAATTTGGTTCATGGTTTTTCATCATCTTTTCAGTTTTGATTTATATGATTTTGAAATTTTAATTCAACTTCAATATAGCGACAAAACACAAAAAAACAAAAAAACAAAAAACAAAAAACATAAAAAAAACAAAAAACAAAAGATGGTAGTTAAAGACTTTGTTTCGATGTAATTTTTTTGTTTAAATACCTTTTTTGATCCCTAAACTTTCAAAATATCAAATAGTCTCTAGACGTTTAAGTTTGTTCTATTTTAGTCTCTGAACTTTCAAATATTTAATTTTAGTTCTTCGACTTTCGAATAAAATTTATTTTAGTTTCTAAACTAAAAAAAAAAAAAAAAAAAAAAAGTTAATATATGAAATTTAAAATTGATATATTTTTTTAATTGGTTCAACAATGTTGATAATCTTAATATAAATAAAGAAAGTACGTAAACATATTTCTTAAATTTATAAAGAAATATGGTTAATTTTTAAATAAAACTTAACAAAAAAAAAAAAAAAAAAAGCTAATGACCTAATTCAAAATTTATTTTGAAAGTCCAAGGACTAAAATTGATCATTGAAAACGATACCTGGAGGATAGCAATACGTAGAACATCGCCTTCCAATCCCATAGCAACCGAAGCAGCGGCGGTGACAACTGGTCCAACAACAAACTTCAACACCATTCCTAATATGGCTTGGTTACGTTCACAAGCTATCAAATTCTCCTGCAGTCCCATAAACACTCCTGAATTTCACAACGCAACCCATCAACTCCAACCTATAATATAATTAATAATCATGGACTTATGTCGGTTATTATTGCTCGTCATTCACGTGTGTGTATATGTATGTACGAACACGAACAATTAACAACTGGTTGAACTATATGTTTATACCCTAACACATAAATCCTTTAAGAACCATTTAAAAACCTTTTAGATTTTTCATTGTTTAGATTTTTTTTATTTAAAAGAATCCCTAACATCTTTACATAAAATAATATTTAGTAATATGTACAATGAAATATATGTTTATACCCTAACACATAAATCCTTTAAGATTTGAACGGTATAATTTATGATTATGTTAGAAGTATAAAAGTGAAATACAAAAAATATTGAAATTTATTATTTTATGTAAAGAAGTAATTACCTTTCTAATTTATTTTTTTATTATTCAAAAATTATTTATTTAATAAATATTCAATATAATAAAAATATAATTATTGTAATATTAACAATCGAAAATATGTATATTACATGTACAACCCACATAAAAAAAAGTTTTATTGCATATCGAATTTAAATAACAAAGTTTTAGCAGTGTAATCTTACCCATATTAAATATGGTAAGGGCAGCCCCCGTTGTTGACATGGATTCAACTGATTTTTGGACGAAGGGTGGCATTTCGATACCAAACCTATATTTCGAAACATTTGCATCAATAATATAAATACAATTTATCACAGGAATTATTTAAACCTGCATAGTTGGTTAAAATTACAAATTTAATACTCTATATTTGTTGAATAAATATTAAATGTTGATTTTTTTTTTTTTTTTTTGTAGATTTTAAATTCAAGAGTTTGGTACAAGATAGGTCCAGAGTTGTGTAAATGAGAGGCAAATAGTTGTGTGTAGGTGAAAGGTTAAAGTTGTTTTAAGAGAAGATTATTGTACTGTAAATAAATAGATTGTTCTTTCTATTGCGTAGTCGAAGAAAAGTGAAATATAAAAAAAGAAATACAAGAAGAGTGGTTCCTTTAGAAAAATATAGTGATTTTTCTCTTCACTCACATAAAAGAAAATTAGCGTGACTAAATTCTTGTTAACTTATTTTACAATTTGGTATCAAAGTTGATGGCGAAGGTGATAGGTCAAATATGTCGTTGCCACGACTAACGTGTGTACAGACTGTGGCGAACCAACTCAACCAAAACAAAGAAACATTAATCAAGTTGTGGAGAAGATTTTGAGATCATTAACCAACAATTTTGAGAATGATATGTGCTCGATAGAAAAGTCAAAGGATCTTGTGACACTCACGGTCGATGAGCTCACTAGTTCTCTTGAGGCACACGAGTAACATAAGATGAAAAAGAAGTAGAAAACACTCGAGCAAGCACTTCAAACTAAAGCGTCAGTCAAAGATGAAAATGTATTTTATTCTAAAAAATTTCATAATAAAAGTTGTGGTCATGAAAGTTGTGAAAATGATTGTGGTGGTCAAAGTAGCAGTCATGAAGGGTACTATGAAGAGAAGGAACAGTCGAGCCAACAAAATTGGCATGGAAAAGGATGCAGTCAAGGAAGAAGCAACCAGTCAAATTTATTTCAACATTGAGTGCTACAAATGTCACAAATACGATCATTATCCTAATTATTATTGCAACTCTGACAAGTGTTATAATTATGATAAAGTTGAGCATTTTGCAAAAGATTATTGAGCCGATAAAAAGGTGGTAGAAATAACCAACCTAGCCTTGGAAGACGAAACGAATGAAGGTCTTTTCTTGATGGCTAAAAAAAAAGTCAACATCAGTAGTGACACTCTGTGGTACCTCGACTCGGGGGCAAGCAACTATATGGGCGGTCTCGAGTATCTAATCAAGGAAATGCAAATGATCGAAGATGGTCATGTGTTATTTAAAGATACATCAAAGGTGGAGGTCAAAGGCTAATGTAAGAGGATTCTTAATAGGGTTGATCCAAAATATTTATTACGTACCAGACCTCAAAATCAATATTTTGAGTTTGGGGTACCTCAAAGAGAAGAATTATTCAATATATACCGGCTACTTCACTTAAAGGACAAGTAAGAACATTTGATTGCTCAACTCGAGATGGAAAGAAATCAGATATACAAACTGAATCTAAGAAGCATACGAGAAAAATGTTTATACGTCGGCATAAAAGACAAGGCATCACTGTGGCATCTTCGCTTTGGTCACTACATCATGGTAGCCTAAAAGAGTTAGCAAAGAAGAATATGATGCACATGCTACCCAACATGGATTACGAGGGGAAATTTTATTAATATTGTGTGCTCAACAAGCATGCGAGAATCTCGTTTCAAAAGAAGGCAGAATATTGGGCTAAGTAACCTCTCGAGTTGATTCATATCGATATATGTGAACCCTTTAGCAGTAAAATGTATGTTATTTCCTTTAACGATGATTTCTCACGAAAAACTCGAGTTTATTTTCTGAAAAAAAAAATCTTAGGCATTTTAGACATTCAAAAACTTCAAAGTGAAGGTGGAAAAGGCAGCTGGTGGACATATCAAAGTTGTACGATCTGATAGAGGCGCGCGAGTATACTTCGACAACTTTCATTGAGTATTGCGAGGAACAAGCATAAGACGTTTCTTACCGCACCGTACATTCCTCAGCAAAGCGGTGTGGCCGAGAGAAAGAACCGAACCATTCTTGACATGGTTCGGTCAATGCTCAAGAGCAAAAAGATGTCAAAAGAATTTTGGGCAAAAGTCATACAATAAGTCATCTATGTGCAAAATTGATGTCCACGTACAAAGTGAAATGATTAAATACCAGAAGAGGCATTGTTCACATGAGATTTCACTGCAAAATAGGAGAGCGAGACACGTGTATATGAACTTGAATTTGATTATATGAGTATATGGTTACAA
>JBBMEG010068105.1:0-13551 GCA_037832605.1 Cyclanthera cordifolia
ATGAGGGCTGGAAAAAGAGCCTCCCTTCTGAGGTGCTTGCTTTAGTGTTGTTTGAGCTCCCTAGCTCTCGTGGTTTTAATGAAGTTTGTTCCTTGTTTTCAAAAAAAAAAAAAGCCTATTTGAATCAACTAACATACATGGATGTCAACAAAAAAAAAAAAATAATAATAATATCGTAAATAAGAAATCACTCAAACTGAAAGTTTCATAAAAGTAACAAAACAATATCTAAATATGAAAAACTCGTCCTCTGACCACGAATTAGTCCAACGTGATAATAAGAAAAAAACAAAGATAAACGATAAATAGTTCGTGCAAAATATAAAATAATGAAAATAACATATTAGAACACATGTTTTCCATGATCATCTAACATCTGTTTCCAACTCAACCACTCGTATACGTCTCTTTACCTGGAGGGAAAAAATAATAAAGGTGAGTAATGAGAATTACTAAATAAGAACTCCTATCTAAAGTACAAAATGCATACATCAGCCCAGTCTTGAACAAGTAATCACAGGCATTATTATATTCCACAATCAACAGAGAGCTTGGACTTCTTAGCTCTAAGCTCAAGAACCCTCAACGTTCGCTTCACAAGTATCTATGAGACTCAGAGAGAACAATGATTAATTATCATGAGTGAAATGGACACTACTAGACCAGCTCATTAGGAACATAACTAGACCTAGCTCTTCAAGAACACAACTAGACCTGGCTTCTATGGGACACAACTAGGCCAGCTCATCAGAAACTTGACTAGTCCTGGCTCATACGGAACACAACTTGCTTGACTCATCAGGAACATGATTAGTCCTAGCTCATACGAGAAGGTACTAGCTCGGCTCATCAAAAACGCTACTGGTCCTAGCCCATACGGGATGTTACCCACTCGACTCATCAAGAACACGACTGGTCATGGCTTATATGGGATGCTACTGATCCGGCTCATTAGGAACGTGATTGGTCCGGCTCATAAGAGACATACTAGCCCGGCTCATCAAGAACGCAACTGATAAAATTAGAATGACAGAAAAATAAAAACGTAACTATCTAAGTAACATATTCAATGTCCCGTAGCACTAAGTAGTAACCCAGATAGATAAACATGTGTTTAACATCTTGATTACGTGCTCAACATCCCATAATACTAAACAGTAACGTGCATGTGAACACCGCAATAATTTAAGAAACATGAAATCAGAACGGTAATCAATACATGCATAGTTCAATAATGTAAGAAGCATGGATTCAGGACAACACACAACTCATAATATCAATCAACAGTTAAACAAAACAACAACTCATAAGGACATTCAATAGGCATTCAGCACAATGAAACAACTTGTAAATAACTAATGTTTACATACTCAAGTTGTCATATCAATGAACTAGTTTGACCATGTATCAATAAATAGATTAACCAATCATAAGATAAATATCAAGTTGATGTAGCTTTAAGAACAACACAACCCCAAGCAAAAGTTCTAACCTAGAAAATATCGAATTCCTCGAAAGACGTGACAAGCTACTTGCTTCAATAAGCTAAGAAAACAGTCATATCCACTAAAGCGTGAAATTAAGTCCTAGAGTTAAATTTGATAATCATCTACCACCAACTAATAAAGAATGAAAGGATTCCCAAAAAAAAAAACTCATGGAAATAGTATTAAAAGATATCCCACAAAATATTTGCTATAAGAATAGTAACGTACTAGCTCATGAAATTCCTTAAAAAGTTATTTATTTGATCACGAAACCCCTTTTAAGGTATGTTTGGGGCAAAGTGATATAAGAATAATTTTGAAGAAAAAGATTAATTGTGTTTGTTGTTAAGAGAATGATTATGGAGAGAATGATTAATTGTGTTTGAGGGAAAGAAAATGATAATGAGAAAAATAAAATAATGGATATGATGTGAGTGAAAAATAGTTATGAGGAGAATAAAAAATTGTTATGAAAAGAATAGAAAGTAGTAATTTTGAGGAAAATAATAAGGTGATTTTGGGAAACGTGATTATGGGAGAATAATTCTTGGTGACCCAAACACTGAAAATCATTCTTGGTTCCAATTCTCCCTCTTTATTAAGGGTGGCCGAAACACCCCCTTACTAATAAATTTTTTACAGCTATATATACACGCACAATTAATACATACATACATATACATACATATGCATGGAAACCCCTCTTAATGATAATTTTTTTTTACGTATATATATACACACACATACACATACATACATACATGACAAAATTCAAGGCCAAATATGCATACATACCTATTATACATACGTATATTGGCTAAAAGGAATCCATGACAAAATTGAAGGTCAAATGCTTATTATTTTTAAAATAGACAATAGAGCCCAATTTTCTTTATAAAAGAGTCCATAGCCCCCCACAAAAAGGGGAAAAAAAAAAAAAAAAAAAAAAAAAAAAAAGAAAAAAAGAGAGAGAGAAAAAGAAGACCAAGAGGTATTTGGATGGTTGATTTGATGGATTGAGAAAAGAAGATTTACAAATTCCCTTATAAAACTTATAACCAAACCAGTTACCGTAACCACTCAAATAACTTCTCATTTCTAACCACTCAAATCATTCCACATTTCTAAACACTCAAATAACTCTTCATTTCAACCACTAAAATAACTCCTCATTTCAAAAAAATTCCTAATTTTGTGTATTCATCTATGTGCATTAATAATTAAATGGAACTTGATATTTGATTAATAATTTAATTAATTTATTAGATAAAATAAAAATTAAAGATATATAATTTTATTATCATCAATACATACCTAACCTTAAAAAATTTAAGGCATTAATGTGTATCCATGAATAGAAAAATTCATAATCAATCATTCACCTCTTTATTTAGCAAACATAAATCATTATAAACTTTGCAATTAACCTTATATAGAATAAAAACGTTTAAAACTTATTACCTATGGTAAATTTGAAATTTATATTAATAGAATTACATTTAATAATTTTAACAATTTTAATTCAAGAAAATGGAAAATGTAAACATATTTCTAAAATTTATAGAAAATATGTTAATTTTGTTAAAAACACATAATATGAGAATTATGATACTATCCTTACATTTTTACCATTCTAATACACGACTATTATGATTTTAAATTGACAAAAAAATTTATTTATAACAATTTTTTATGTCATAAGACATTTTTTTAAAATATTAAATTTTTAACTTTAACTTTAAAATAACCAAGTTTTTTGGGGCCAGCTATGTGCATTATTAATTAAATATAGTTTGATATCTGATTAAAAATTTTATTAAGTTATTAAATAAAATAAAATAATAATATATATGATTTTTCATCTATATATATAACATTATAAATTTTACAACATTATCTATGAATCGAAAAAGTTATAGGTTTAATCTTTCGTGAAGTAACAAAAATCGTTATGAACCTTGCACTTAATACTTTATTAAGTTATTATATAAAATAAAAAGTTTAAAGATTAGTATTATGATAAATTTGAAATTTATATTATAGTAACTATATTCAATAATCTTAAAAATTTTAATACAAAGTAAATATAAATAGAAATACATTTCTAAAATTTATAGAGGAAGATAGTTAATGTTGTTAAGAAAAAAATATTTAAAAAATTAGATAAGGACAAATTTTGTTATTTTTTTATTTATTTTAATTTATGGACCAAAATAGAATATTTGAAAGTTATGCACCCAAATGAAACAAAAAGTATAGAGACTAAAATTTGACATTTGAAAGTTTAGATTTCAAAATGAAACAAAACTCAAAGTTTATGATCAAAATTGTATTTCAACCAAAGTTGTATCACATGATTTTGATTAGATTTTAACACTGTATTTGAATGTCAATTTTGAAATAGCAATTAAAAATGTGATGTTTTAGCTAATAATAGTATAGCTGAGCAACACGATAAATTTATAATAATTATTCGATTGATAAATATTATACAATTGAAAACATATGCAAATTATAAAATGTTAACATTATTTAAATAAATTTGATATTAAAAAAAAAAAACTTCCAAAACAAAATAATTTTATCAGACCAAGTGACAAATATTAATGAAAATGAGAATATGTACAAATGAAATACAAATTTTAATATAAAATTACTCATATAAATAAAATTAATAAAAAAGTACCATTACCATTCATTTATCAAAATCCACATCAAAACAAGTTAATTTCAGTAACTCGTATGCTAAGATATACATCCAAATTAGCTAGTACAATAATTCCTCCCTAGAAATCTACATTCAGATCTATTGGCTACGACATAATCAACAGAAATCTGCATCCAATATTAATGTAATTGTTGTTCCTAATCACTTAAAATAACTTCTCAAACTAACTCAGTTTTTTAAATATAGCCCCCAAAGATTTAAATGAATTCGATACCCTCTATATAAAAAAAGTTCGAACATTTCTACACATGCCCAGCAAAATAGGTGGCCCAAACCAAGGGAATAAGGAATGGATCGGTTAGTGGAGCGAGTCGGTGAGGCTCATTGGTCGCGGGTCAAGGCTGCAGCTCGCGGGTTGGGTCGTGACAGATCAGGTCGACAGCCGATCTAGGTGGCTAAAATCGGGCCGTTTTGGACCTTGGACGCTCGCTACGGGTCAACGAACAGCACCTGAAGCACGCGGTTCGCCAGTTCTGAACGCGGATCTGGACAGACTGAGCTCGAACCCGCTCCAGTTCTGAGCTGCGACGCCAGTGGTGGCGAGCTTTGTGTGAGCTTGCAGCTTCACTCGCAAGCGAAGCTCGAAGCTAAAGCTAATGGCGAAGATCCGATTAGTATTAGGCGGGTCAACGGGTTTCAAAACGGGTATGGAAAAGGATGGAAAAAGTTTAGGCAAGCTTGCACACTGATGAAGGGAAAGGACAAGGCATTGTCAAATCAAAAGTCTTGATTACAGAAAATTTTGAGAAAAAGAATTAGCACAGTGTGCTTGTACGAGAATTAAGGGCATGATTGGCAGAGGAAATAAGATTAAGTTACTCATTTTTTTAGTTAATTTGAATGTTAAATTAATCTGTATTTGATATAGGAATTAAGTCAAGGTGTATTGATTGAAGCTAAATGTTATTTATTGTAAGTTAAGCTGAGTTTGGAAGCTCAATATTCCATTGATAATTTTACCTTCATTTTTTTTAAATGATTCTTTCTATTTTTTATGCATTTAAATTATTTTTCATATTTTTAAACAAATAAGATCCATAATTTTTTTTCCTTTAAAAAAAAGTTGTCAAATAAATGTAATTACATAAAAAAATTATCATAATTTACGATAAAAATATTTCACATTAGTTCTATTCAAAAAAAAATTTATTAATTTTTATTTGTTCTCAATCTAAAAATAAGTATACAAATGATTTGATAATATCTATGGTTTAAAACCGTTTATGATGTCAAAAAGTTAAAACGAACGTAGATGATGAATATAAAAATGAAATAACCATTGCAACCTTCAATCACACAAGAAATTGAAAACAAAAATGAAAAATGGAGCTTGATTAAGAGAGACAAAAAAAATTCTAGAAGACGAAAACTTACTCGAATTTGAACAGTAATGACAATTCAAAATTCGAGTTTTAACATCTTGAAATCTGAATTTATTTCACTCTTTCAACAAATAGAGGGTATTAGGGAGATTAACTTAATTCGGATTAAGTTTATCTTTCTACCAAACATGACGTAAATATGCTAATCCATCATTTGAATTAAATATGCTAATACATCATTTGAAGGTACAGAAAATAAATATTATGTCTCTAGAATACTAAGCAAACCATAATTTTTGTTTGAGTTTTTATGGATGAGTTATTTTGAGTGTTTTAGTAATAACTCGTTTGTTAGAAAGTTTTAACAGAATGTTTAAAAAGATGAGTTATTAATTTTTGTTTGTTTGAAGGTTTTAGTGGAGGAATTATGAAAAGTCATTGAGATGTGTATGATGTGACATTTATGAATATTTTTAAATAAAACTTTTTTTTTTGTTGAAAATATATTTGAATAAATAAGAGAGAAAAAAGAAAGTAAAAAAATATTACAAATTGTGCCACCATGCACTGCAATAGGAGCTGCCGCTTATAGTCTAGACAAGTTCTGAAAAAAAAAACCCTAAAATTAGTTTTTACATAAAACTCTAGCCCTCCAAATAAAACCATTTATCAAACACCCTCAAGATACCTACACTATCTCATATTACCATTTAGTAATTTCAATCATTTAAAATGTCTAGTCTAGAAAATACTACCATTAATATTTTATTTTTATTACCATTTTATTCATCTATACTTGTTCCAATAAAAATACTTTTTCACCTCTTCCAATAATTTTTGTCATTCAATTTTACCCAAACACATCATTTAAGAGAATGACATACCATTTCATTTTTCTTTAGTGTTCTACATATACAAGTCATTTTTCTTACTATTCCATTAAAAAATACACTATGGGCAAGCTCATAATTCTTACTATTCCATTAAAAAAGTACACTATGGGCATGTTTGGGGGTGAGAGAGTGAACACTATAAGAATGTTTGGTGCAGGGAGAATGATATACTGTGGGCATGTTCAGATGGTACACTACAGGACATGATATGGTGGTGAAAGAATCCCAAACTATTACTCTTTCATCCACCAAATTAAATCTCACACACTACTTTAATTTTACTTCCAATTCATAACAATCCAATTAATAGGAGGAAGATTATCATTGTAGCTATATCAATACCAACATTATACAGGGCAAACCAGGTAGACCGACTTCAAAATCAGCAAAAACATAGAAACTGCTGCATATTATGTTCCAGAACACCAATTACAAATTATAAAACAAAAAATGTTTAATCAAAATCTAAATTGAAATGCATCAAGATGATAACAAACGCATCCGTTCTCCAAGGTGATAAAGCATCAATAAAAGATTCAGATGCAAATTACCCATTTGTTTATAACATTCATCACATGCCAGAACAATTCAAAATCCAAATTAAAAACATTGTACAAAACATAGTTCAAAAGATACGAAGTGAAATACAAAATCAAACAATAACATTAAAAGATCAGAATCTTTTAATTGAGAAAATCGCGCAGAAATTGATGAGTTTTACAAAAGAAAATAAAAAATAGAAAGAAGATTAAAGAGCGATCGGAACCTGTCGGGATTCACTGTAACATCACACTAATTTAGTCAGTGGATTGACAGACATGAATTTCTATCGTCACCTCGCAAATTGAAGACAAAACTAACAAAAAAAAACAATAGAAAACCCCAAATAGAAGAACAATAAACCATTAAAATTGGAGAATAATATTAAAAAAAAAAAAGAATCAAAAGCTCAGAACTTAGAGGGGTGTAGCCATCACCGATGACGACTGGAAAGAAGCCGTCTATGGAACAGAAAAATCTCCATCATAGCTTCAATTAATTTAATGGAAAAGATTTGTTCAGAAAAAAATCGATTGAAAAAACGAAGCATTCGAACGATGAAGAAGAGAGGAAACCCTAGAGTTGGAAGAACGAGAGAAATTGAAGTGAGATACGAAAAGAAAGGAGAGGCATACGAAAGGGAAACGAGAGAACGAGGGGGAGAGGAGCAAAAAGTCGAGCGAAACGAAGGAGAGAGGACGGATGGAGACAAAACACGATTTTAAAGAAGAGTTATTCTCCATATCCGTGTTTTGAAGATTGTTAAACCGGATTTCATTCACCCCTGCGCCAAACGTATTAAGTTAATCTGGATTAACTTAACTCGCCTCACAAACACGTCTAAGAGAGAACTTAGGATTTGTGGTTGGTTGAAGTAATTTGTACTATAACATAATATGTGGTGTATTAAAAATTAGCAACATTCTTAGTAATACCCATAAATATTGTAATATTGAAATTTATAACATAAAATTAGTTACAAGTTTGTTGTAAATAGCTACTCAATAAATAATCAATTAACAGCAATAGAGATAAGGCTTCTAGTGATTAGTAGCACTGCCAAAAATCAGACTCCCTCCTTATGCAATTTGAAGCTTCATCTTCAAAGAGGAGGTAAGCCAACCACTCAAAATCTTGCCCAACTCTCTGTATCTTTACTTTCTAGCAAATAACTTTTGTATATTTTCACTTCATTCATCATTGGTGAGAGAGCAAGAGTAAAAGAAAGAAGAAACAAAATTAAGGTCAATACCGCTGTACCAACACAATTCGTTGAGTATTGATTCGTTCGATCACATTCTTTCAAACTAGAGAAGCCAAGAAGAACGGAGCATCATTTATTTGGACTTCGAATTCTGCAAGTCTCAACATTCCCCATCATCAATTCTCAATTCTGTTATCCCAAACCCTCCTTTTTACCCTTTTTAAGTCTTTATGAGTTGGAAAACATAGTGCCCAAATTAAAGAACCACATACAATAAAAACATTAAACTTTTGATATTTTCCATCTACTTTATGCATCTTTTTACAATTTTAACTTAGCAGCAAAATTTGTTTGCTACCCTTGACAAAACTCACGAGATTACATTCAATAATTTCTCTCTATCTTCCCTCACTTTCGGTTCTGAAAAACAATTCATTGATATCAAAAACGAAAACGATAACCATTTCTCTTTTCTCTCTTAAGATTGCATCGAAACACATTAATTTACATACTAATTATCAACTACCTAGCTTGAGAAGAGGAAAAAAAAAAAAGGAAAAGAAAAGAAAAACAGCTTCAAAATTTTATCAATATTGTCTCTTGAGCTTTGAACTTACTGAAACCACTTTGTTATGTCGAGTTGCTTCTCCACTTTTAACCCAGCCATCTCTCTCCGAAGACTCCTGATAGTACCGAAAGCTCATGAACACTATGAAACCTGCAAAATCAAGCTTTACATTTCAATGTATAGAGTATGAGGATGGGTTAGCAGATATAAGATTAAATTATTATAGACGATGAATTGTTATAACAATGAACTTATTTTATAGAAGTAATGATAACTTCTAGCGGGTAATTATGATAAAGACCTATTATAACATGAGTTATTATAAAAGAACTAGAGAGTTACTATAGTTAAACGAGAGGTTATGTGCTGGTTCACAAGTATTAATATTGTCCAAATATTGGATGGGATTTTTGTTTAAAATGTCATGATGTTTGATGTCTCACGATTAACAATAGAGTTTTTATGTCTGGTCAGCAAGCGAGGATCTCACTGCACAATTAATAAGTTAGGGTCCAAGGCAATGCCCAATGGGAGCTTGGGGGAAACGTCATCAAAATTTAGACGAAATATGAAATTGAATTCAATATTTTCGTATTTAGATTCTTATGTATTTGGGTCATATGTTGTATTAGGATTTTATGAGTGTGTACTATATAAACTCTCATAAAACCCTAGGCTCATTTGACCATCATTTTGTCTTCTATTTCTCCATAATAAAATAATTATCTCCTTTACCCATAGATGTATTTAACACACCGTTAATGAACCACGTAAATTTGTGTACTTTCTAACTCACTTTCTCTCTATTTATCTTCTGTTGTTCCGATTTCATAACATAACTATAATACAACCTTACACATCCTTAAACGATGGCACAAGCACCCCTTAAAGGGTTGTTTGGATTTGGAGGAGAGAAAGAAGAGGAGTTTGTTATGATCTAAGATCGAAAAATAACAAGAACGCTAAATTGAGATGAAAATAATGAAATTGAATTGTCCACAAGTTTTTCAGAGGCTTGCCCTCTCCCCAATTCCAAACGGAATGCCCAAATTGTTTAGAGAATAAGATCCCTTACAATGACCTAATAACTCCTATTTATAATAAACCTAATCCCTAAACCTAATTGATAAAGGAAATACTACTATCCTAATTAAATAAGGAAACCTAAATAAACCAAAATAGATAATTAAAATAAACCTATAATAATAAATAACAATTAAACTAATTAATAACAACTACTAATTTAATTATTCTTCTTCTTCCTTGAATAGACTTGTAAAGCTCGTTGTCTATCAGAGTTGAACTTCTTGCTTGCTTTTAGAAAATCACAATCTCTCTCCAACTCCTCCTCACCTTACCCTCTTCTCAACTTTTTTCCAACATCCCATCAAACCTCAAATCAACTTTTATATCAAATTTCATCTTTACTCCTAAACAAAAATCTCAAAAGAAGTTTTTTCAACCTCTTTTCTCTAAAACACCAATCCTCAAACAAATGCATCATATTCCCAAATTACTCCATTTCTTCTTCTCCTCTCATCAACCCCAAAATCCAAACACCACTTCCAATGTTTTGAGTTCAAGTTGTGTTTCGAAAATCATCTGACAATCTGAAAACAAGTTATATTTGTAATAATAGGGTTCGAAATAGCATACCTGCCCAAAAGCGATATACAATTGATGAGAAATGCCATACTAAAAAGAAAAGGGCAACAGCCATCCCCTTCTTGTGGGAACATAGCTTCCAAGAGCTCCCACAAAGTCTCAACCAATGTTCACCTAGTTAACAAAAGAGAAAACCCTCAACATCATTATCACAAACTCTTCTAAACATAAAACTCAAATCAAATGAATCATGGGGCTTGAACTTGTTTGATAAAAAAGAAAGTATTCAACGAGTTATGTAATATGTTGGACTAAATTTTATAGCTTTGAGATATGTTAATCAAGCTACTATGCCTAACAAACACTAGTTGAGAACGAGAGCATAGTTCAACAAAGAGTAGAGTTGTAAGAGATCATATATTCAAGGTTTTTGAACCAAAAAAAAAACAACCATTAGAGATAATTGGCTCACAACTCAAATATGTGGAAACAAAAAGTATAAATTAGTAACCTACATTTAGATAACATAAGTGCAAAGGTCATAAAAGCTTGGATTATTGAGGAAGAATTATGATTGGTAAAAGTTAATATAAAGTTTAAAAAGTGAGTTTCATAAGTTACGAGTTAGGTAGGTTAAAGCCTAAAGCTAACATGTTCTTATAGGCAAAGACTTGTAGGCACTAGTACCTAGGTTAGAAGGCCTAACAACCATAAAAAATGAGTAAAGGTTAAAAAAGAGGGATCACATGGTGGTTTTAGGGCAGCCCAATCCTATGGACCTACACAGTAGGTATCCAATAAAGATCAACATGAAGTCATAGGGAGGGTTGCTTTCTTGACACAAATAGTGAGTCAAAATATTAATTCTTTTATAGTTTATACTGTGAACTCGGTCAAAATATAGTTAATATCGAGATAAGACAGTTATTCTCATCCTAAAAGTTGATGGTTCAACCACTCATCTAACAATTGTTGAAGGAAAATTTTGGTCACTTTTTTTAGTCCAACAATATACGGAGATTGAGAAACTCAAACCAGTAACCAAATTTTGCCTGTATAAAAAAAATTAATGAAACCGAAAGTTTCAATTTGCGTGTTGGTAAGTTCTTTTTTATGATATTTGTAACTATTTGAGTCAACAATTCTCTCAAAACATAACTCTACAACAATTTTACTAGTAAGAGAAATTCACATGAAATTAATTCCTAGAATGACCAATTGGTCATTCTGTAGTGAACTTATAGCTTTGTAATTCTGGAGTCTCTCATAACAACAAGAAAATAAACTTTAAGGATGAAGTTCACTCTCTCTCTTAATTTTAGAGAGAAGAACTCTCTCGAGGCTACAAAGAGAACTCTTGCGTCAAGTCGCTTGAGGGCATTTGGAGCATCATAGAGTGTGTTATTGGGCTCCAATCGACTTTCTTGGAAGACCTGTGAATGGGCGTTCTTGGGCCCCAGCAAGACTTCGTGGAAGACTTGACTTGGAGCGTTTCTGGTTTCCGACGTACATTTATGGAAGGTTTGGAGGGGGTTGCTTCAGGCTAATCTTAGCTACATTGGAAGGGCTAAGCGTGGTCGAGGAGAAAACGTTGATGAGAATCACTGGGAGGGTGTTGAGATCTCCCTCAATTCTGTTAGGGAGCTCTATGGGGAGGCGATAATGTCGATTCAGAGCAGACAAAGTTGAGGTTCAAGGGATTAAGAAAGGGAAGAGCTCTGTTTGATAGGGTAACAAGTTGGTGATTAAGAAGAAGCCAAGTTGTTAGACTGAGGTTCATGCAGAAGACTCGGTGGATCCAAAGGGAGTTGTTTTGGACACTATTCTCGACTTCTCTTTATCTCTAGATAAAGGCTAGAGTTTTTTCGAAGTGAAAATGGAGGACGAAGGCACGTGAAATTTGGAAGATGCGTGAGCAACTGTTTCTGTTGGTTTGAATGGGTGCGAGGTTTTGTCTACCTAATGTCTGGGGCAGATGGTACCTCTATGGAGTTGGTTTCTTGAGAAGTTTTTAAGGGTCATCTCCTATAATTTAATTCTATTGGTGGACAGTTTGTTACTTTTTGTTTTATTTTGGTTTACATGTAAGGTGTTGGTTCTCATTCGTAGGGTTTGATTGATTAAGTTGGTGGATAAAGGAGAAGCTAGTCTGTGGGTTGGGTATTGATTGGAGGGAAGCTCCCATTCCCCTGCAAAAGTTGATCTTCACTTAATGTAGGTTTCTTTGGCGGAGTCTTATTCATCAGTGAGTAATATGGTTGTTGGTTTGTCCTCCAAGAGAGTTCTAAACTCATTATTGAGTATTGGCTGCTTGATCGTCTCTTTGGACTGCTTCATTCATAAGTCCAAAACGTTCCTCCTTAGTGCCCTGAAAATGTTATGGTTATCCTTGTCGTTTGGTTGTCAATATTCTAGTTCGGTCCTCGTGCTGGGCTGCAGTTTTGTTGTCTTGTTGGGGATATTTTTATCTTATGTGTGGTATGGATTTCTTGTAATGTTTGTTTCTTTTAGTGGATTTGGTTTGGTTTGTTTCAAAAAGGAAAAGTCCCTCGAAACAACCTGAACCCCAACCTACGTATATGGTACATTTTATAACAAATGTTATGATGACTTGTAGTATAACATAATTATCATAACAAAGGTTTTATTTTTTTATACAAAGATATTTATTAGAACATGAGTTATTAAAACAATTAACAATACTGGAAGGTTACTATATTACATCAAGAGATTATGGTCAAACCCACAAGTTAATATAACAATAAGGGCTAATTTTGATAATTTTGATTTATGCGCTTCAACTATTATAGATCTAATAAAAACAGTTCAAATGAAACTATAAAAAAAAAAATAATAAGGGTATGTTTAGGCCATTAAAAACAAAATTGAAGAATGGGAAAGAGAATGATTCTTAGGGGCGTTTGTTAGACCGTTTAGGGTCAGGAAGGGTTTTTTCGCGTTGTTTGGTGGCCGGGGTTGTTGAAATTCGCGAACCCGGCGCGTGAATACGGCCGGGTTACGAGCGGTGTTTTGCCCGAATTACTCGCGGGGTTGATGCGCTTTAGTTACCCCTCTTTGTCGTTACAAACCCATTGTGAGTGTTTCCTTTCTCTCTTGTTTCTCTCTTGTTTCTCTCTAAAATCTCTCTCGTTTTCTCTATGAATCTCTTTGGTTTTGGTATTTTCTTACACTCTGTTCTTCTGT
>JBBMEG010068116.1:0-13549 GCA_037832605.1 Cyclanthera cordifolia
GGGTTTACTGGTTTTTCAATTGCGCCATTTATGAACCCTTCCTTGTTTCGTCCTGAGAAGGCAATCAACATCGCTCGACGCCATGAGTTGTAATTGACCGACCCAATTAGGGATTGCGAAACAAGAGCAGAAGAGTTATTGAAAGAAGAATGATGAAGCAGGTAAGGGTTCATTTGTGCTTCGATTACTGCAGAGTCATCTGTGCTGAGATTTTCTTGTTCGGTTGTTGAAGAAGTAGCCATTTTCAAGAATCGTTCACGACTCACACTGGAAGAGAAAAAAAAACCCTCAATTTATCGCTCTGATACCATGAGAAGAAATGCTTCAATATTTTATTATTGAATATTTTACACAGTGGAGGTTTAAGTAGCAGTTTACCGGAGGTAAGAAAATACAGTTGTGGTTAAGTTGTTGTAACAGCCTAACCTATTAACTGCTTAAACTAATTTGTTTTTATTTAACTAATTCTTATACATTGTTACACTTAGATACTTAATTACTTTGGTAGAAGTGAGTATTTAACCCAATTACTCATACAATTATTGTTTGAAGATAAATACATACATACACGTGTATTTAGTTACTTTATACTAACAACAGTGATAACATTTGTTATGAAAATTTATATGAATTATGATATATTCCAAATTTTATTTGTGGTAAATAATTATATTTATTGATATTTTTCTTTTAGTTTTATACTATATATAAAACCTAAATTATATAAATATTATCAATTTAATTTTTAATATTTTAACAAATGTGTTTTTTAGTTATTTTTATAAAATGTGAATAAGACAAAATATATTAATGACTAAATGTGAATAAGAGTGTACAATCATTTTTAAATATGAAATGTTTGTGACACTTAATAGGTGAAGTTAGTTAAAAAAATCATATTGAGATTTTTTTTTTCATAATATAAAAATATTTTTTGTATTTTTTTATAATCATGAAGTAGAATATTAACGATCATCCTAATTTATATTTATTAGAATATTAAAACATAAAAACTCACCAATTATAACATTAAAAGTTTTTTTTTTAAATATAATTCAATATTTTAATGAAATTATACTTAAAAATTTTATGAGTTTTTGTAACACTTATTTTTCTACTTAAAAAAAATAGTGTTGTCCACCATTTCTCTCCAACATACATGTATACCTACATTTTTTCTTTGTTATTCATTTTTTGTTGTTGTTTTTTTTTTCTTTTTCTTCTCAATTCTTATCTTCATTTCTACATTTCCTTTTTCGTTAATATTCTCATATTTCTTAGTAATACAACAAATATTGTGTTTAAAAGTGATGTATGGTAAATACTTTTTAAATATATCTAATAAAATACATTTTTTAAGAAATATATATTATTTAAATGTCTCCTTCGACCTCAAACCCTAGTTTTTAAGGAATATATATTATTTTTTAAGAAATATATATTATTTAAAATACATTTTTTAAGGAATATATAATATTTTATTTATTTAATACTTATTTTACTTTTTAAGAATCCTTAAATGTCTCTTCCTTCCACCTCAAACCCTAGTTTTTTTTTTCACCCGTAAAGTGCAACGCACAAAACCAGAAGATGGCCGCCGACGACCAGAGAAGAAAGCCTCGAACGACCGGAAAAGAAGGCCGCGAACGGCAGGAGAAGATGACCGCAGCCTCAAAACTAATGATAATTATCATTTGTAATGAAAAATACCAATTTAATACTCTAAAGTTCTATGGGCATGTAAGGTTAAAAAAAAAATCAAATTAATTTGTACCACAACTAGAGTTTGAATAAAGATCTCCTTATGAAAAGTAGCAACTTGTCTTACCAACTCCTCTAACAAGAGTTTATTAAAAATTTAAGGTTAACTATTTATAAAATAGAAAACTAAAGGACCATTTTGCAAATAAGCAAAACTTGAGCCCTAGTTTATACCTTTCTCCTTCAACCTTTCTCTCTCTCATTTTTCTCCTTCTTCTCCGATTCCAGTCGCGAACAGCCGAGCCACGGCTTCTCTCTCTCGCGTTTTCCCTTGCGATATCTCGCTCTCATCGGTCATCTCTCTGTCGTCTCTCTCTCTATCGCGCTCTCTCTCTCAGTCGTTTCTCTCTCTCTCAGTCGTTTCTCTTTCTCTCCATCGCGATCTCTCTCTCTGCTGTTTCTCTCTCTCTCCTGCTTGGTTTGTTGCTATTCGGTCCGTCACCTTCTCTCTCCGAAGCTCGGTGCTTCGCCTCCTCTCTCTCGCGTTTTCGACCAATATTAAGCGTGGGTGTACGTTCGGCCGTGGACTCGGCTTGCGGCAGCGAATTGAAGGGTTTGGATCAAAAGCGTCGTCGGAGTAGAGTTCTTGGTTCGTTGTTTTTCGGTGGGGTATAAGATCGCTTTTGGAGGCTTTTTCATAGCCGTAAGCCTCTCTTCTATTTCGGGTTAGCCTCTCGTCTAGTTTGTTCGCGTTGTGTAAGCTATCGTTGGTACACTTTTTACCTTTAAAGTATGCGTTGGTGTTGTTTTGTGTTCTCTTAATGTATACTTGTTTTTTTTTTAATTGTAGGTTCGATCGGGGGCTTAGCTAGAACAATCGTTGTGGCTCAAACCTCGTGCTAGTCAGTTCTTTTGAACCTAGTGTAAGCGACCCTAACCGGGTGTTGTTTACTTGTATTTACATAGAAACATAGGCTTGCTTGTTGTGCACGTTTGTATGTGGAATTATATGTTGCTTTATCATGCTTCGTGTATTTCAAGCTGTATGTTGCTCTTATTTGGCTGGTTAGATGCTTGTAGGATTTCTTGTTAATTTATGTACATGTACAAATGATGGTAGTTTTGATTCTTGATACTCATATGTTGTATATGTTTTAGTATTGGATGTATATGTTATGATCAGTTTTTATGTACTGAGCCCTAGGCGAATAAGGTGGTAGAGATTGCTCATGATACGTCTTTCTCCTGTATGTACATGTGCAATAGATTATATGGTTGTTGCATGCATTGTGGGTTGATGTGAGCGTCGAGTCATTTTCTTGATAGTGTGAGCATGTCCGCCAGGTTGCCTCGACAAGTCATTTTGTAATAGATGTTCATACAGAAAGAAACAAAGAACAGAAGGCTTGGCCACTGTTCATCCATACGGTCACTTTTTCTTTTTTTTTTTCTGAAAATTGGAACTTCAATAGCTTCTACCTGGAGTTCATTGGTATGTCTGCTACAATAACAAAAAAAAAATATATATATAGTGATGGGTTTTTTTCTTTGTGAGAGAGTGATAAGGAAATGGATATTTGTCATGGGGATTTTTTTTTTTTTTCTTGTTTTTTATGTAATTAATTTGTAACCATCTTATATCAATCCAAACACCTTTGGCCCGTGGATTAAATATGGTTACAATTTGAAAGGTAAATCTAAAAAAAAGAAATTAAGAATAATAAAAATTTCGTGGGACACTTTCGAAATTATTAAAAATATTATTTAATTAAACTAAAAAGCACATAAAAATTATTCCAAATATTTTGAAATGCGGTTAGATACTTAATTAATTTGGTAGAAGTGAATATTCAACCCAATTACTCATGCAATTGTTGTTTCAAGGTAAATACATACATATTTTTATGATAAATATAATATTGGTGTATTCTTACAAATATATTTAGTTACTTTGTTGTAACAATAGTGATAATATTTATTATGAAAATTTATATGAATTATGATATATTCCAAATTTTATTTGTTGTAAATGAATATTATTAATTTAATTTTTAATTATTTTAACAAATGTGTTTTATCTTTATGATTTTTTAATTACTTAAAATTAAAAATGTATTAGTTATTTTTATAAAAATATAAAATATATTAATTACTAAATGTGATTAACGGTGTACAATAATGGTTAAATATGAAATGTTTGTGATATTTAATAGATGAAGTTAGTTCAAAAAAATCATATTGAGATTGTTTTTTCATAATGATATAAAAATATTTTTTGTATTCTTTTACAAAGTAGAATATTAACGATCATGCTAATTTATAATTATTAGAATATTAAAACATAAAAACTCATAACAAGTTGTAACATAATTTTTTTTTTTAATTTTTTTAAAAATATAATTCAATACTCTAATGAATTTCTACTTACGAATTTAAAGTGTTTTTGTAACACTTATTTTTCTACTTACAAAATCAAGTTTTTTCCACCATTTCTCCAACATCCATATATACCTACATTTTTTTTTTCTTCATTCTTCACGTTTTTGGGAGTTTTTTTTTTTGGCCTTTTTCTTCTTAATTCTTATCTTCATTTCTACATTTTGTTTTCTTGTTAATATTCTCATATTTCTTAGTAATATAGTTGCAAATATTATTTAACAATGTATAAAAGTGATGTATGGTAAATAATTTTAAAATATATCTAAAATACATATTTTAAGGAATAAATCTGTTGGAGGCTAAAATATCCAGAAAGACTCGGAAGAGGTTGGGACCTATCCGAAGGACAAACAAGCCAATGTCGACCCCCTGGGGGTGAGCCAAGTCCATGCCGACCCCTCGGGGTCGGCCACATCCTTTGTCGACCCTTCGGGAGTCGGTCACGCCATTGCCAACCTCCCGGGGGCTGGCAAAGCAAGTCCGACTCCTCTTGGAGTCGGCCAAGGAAGGCCTTAACCTTTCTCGGGGTCAGCCCTTGCAGCCACGCCCTTCTCGGGTCCGGCGACGAGTAGGTCAATCCGAGTGGATTGGCCGTGGAGGTCAGGACTGTCCGAAGAGTCGAACGAACCCAAGTAACGTTTGGAGGTGCTGCACCCCGTGGCGTCGCCCGTTACAACAAGTAGGTCAATCCGAGTGGATTGGCCGTGGAGGTCAGGACTCTCCGAAGAGTCGACCGAGTCCAAGTAACATTTGAAGGCTTTGCACCCCGTGGCGTCGCCTGTTACAAAGAGTAGGTCAATCCAAGTGGATTGGCCGTGGAGGTCAGGACTCTCCGAAGAGTCGACTGAGTCCAAGTAACGTTTGGAGGCGCTGCACCCCGTGGCGTCGCTCGTAACAACTAGTAGGTCGACCCGATTGGGTTGGCTGTGGAGGTTATAACTCTCTATAGAGTCGTCCGAGTCAAAAGTCAAGACCATTACACCTCTAAAAGGTAACGATAAGGATTTACGCCGATGTTCATACTCGGCTTAATGACGGACGTTTCTAACGACCGGCTATTATGTCGCCATAAGTGAGTTGCAGTGGTCGCAAGACCGACTACTATAAAAGTTAAGTCATTTTCAAATCTAAGGGAGGGATCCTAAGCTAAGTATTCTTGAGTCATTCCAAACGTTCTAAATTATCCTCCTAAATTCCATTACTGACTTGGGCATCAGAGGCCCTGTGGCTCACACCACACATGAGTGTCCTAATTTTCACTTTTTTACAGGCCTTTTCTTCCTCATCTAAACAAATTCTTACTGTGGATATCCGTTGACCATTTTTCGGCATCAACAGTTGGCACCGTCTGTGGGAACGAGAGAGTGTTCTACCTAAACTCTAAAATCTAATCTATTTTCCTGCAAAAATGTCAAACGTTGAGAACAGCCACAACCACGGTGTCGATGAAGAATTGAACGTCAAGCACGCTTCGAGAAGGATTGCCTTTAGAAGACATGACATTGTTCATATCGAAAACCACCCGGAACCTGAGGGTGCGTTAGCCAGGAAGGAACCGGAGCGTGCGGATCAAAAGTTTAAGGCTTTGGAGGAACAAGTGCAAGGAATGACGGAAAGTTTGAATCGTCTGGTAGAGTTGCTTCGACAACTACATCTGGCTCAGACGACACATGCTGGGAACCAACAGGCACCGCAAGAGGCGGTGCAACGACAGCCGACCAAGAAAAAGGCTACGGCAGAAAAGACAGCTTCGGTTGTCCGAGACCCTACCAAAGGGAAAGCCCCAGCCACAGAGGTGCCAAAAAAGACCCATTACCAACACCGAAGACTGATCGAACGACTGTGACTGGATGGTATTGACTAGAGGAAGGAGCATTCTGTCCACTAGAGGAACGGATCCAGAACAACGGAGTCTTCTTGGACGCAGTCAGTCTGAAGTAGCCAGCCAAGGAGTACCACGCGAGGGTCATCCACCCCACATCCCCCGAAAACTCCAAGTGCCTGGACAGCGGGATCAGACTTGGAAGCGGATCTTAGGAATATGCTCAACCAACACCGAAGAAAGACGGGGGGTGATAGAGCCAAGGCACAACCTTGGCGGGTCCAACTTCATCTCCTCCAAAACCAGTTGGGGAGCATGAAGAAAGCGTAGGACCAAGACGAATTGGACCTGGACAACTAGGTCGACCCTCCCTTCACCAATGAGATCATGGAGAAGTCCGTCCCAGTAAAATTCAAGCTCTCTGCAATCAAGGAGTACGATGGATATACATATCCTATCGAGCACCTGGATTCCTATCGGGCGTGGATGGAACTCCATGGAGTCTGAGAGGCGATCAAGTGCATAGCGTTTTCGTTCACGCTCACGGGACCAGCCCGAAGATGGTTCAGGAAACGCAAGCGCAAGTCCATTGCCTCTTCCAGAGAGCTAGCCAGGGCTTTCGTCACCCAATTCTTGGGAGGGCGAGATAAGAAGAAACCGGTCACCCATTTATTGACCGTGAGGGAAATGAGTCATGAGACTCTTCGGAAGTACAGTGCCCGCTTCAACAACGAGGCGCTGAACGTTGAAGGGTACTCCGACAGCACGGCTCTTGCAGCAATCGTTGCCGGACTCAGGGATGAAAAATTCCAGTCGTCGTTTGGGAAAAAAGGCTCCACTCACTTATGCGGAGTTGCTAACTAGAGCGCAAAAGTACATAAGTGCAGGGGAGATGGTAAACTCTCGAGGAAGCATAGAAGGAAGGCGCTTTCTTATAGAGCGCGAGAAGTCAGACAGCCGTCGAGAGGCTAATTACAAGGAATCGCGAAAATGAAAGGCGGAAGAAAGTCCAGTAAAAAAAGATAAGGTCGAACGATGGGGGGTACCCCCTAGACGGTTCGAGAAATACACTCACACAGTAATTCTCGTAGAGCACATCTTGATGGAAATTTAAGATTAGAATGAGCTGAAATGGCCAAGCCGGATTAAGGCAAGGTCCAACAAAAGAAATAGAGGTAAGTACTGCCAATTTCACATGGACCATGGCCACGTTACCTCAGATTGCTACGACCTGAAGAAGTCCATAGACTCCCTCATCCAAAAAGAACGACTGGACAAGTACTTGGGAGAGGGTGAAAAAACGTCTAAGTCCAACCGAAGCCAGAGATCAGAACTTTCATCGGAGAACCGGCTGGCCGATAGTCCAACCGAAGTCAGAAGGACAAAGTGAGGCAGGCTAGAGGCACCCTAAGGGGCGAAGAAGTGCGCGTAATGTAACCAGTGGACGAGCAACTGGGCTTCACTACTACTGAGGCTACAGCAATGCACCAGCCGCACAACGACGCCTTAGTGGTGTCCCTGACCATATCCAACATCTGCGTCAGAAGGATCCTCATCGATGGAGGCAGTTCGGCGGATGTGCTGTCGCTAAAAGCTTACGACGCTATGATACTGGGAAGGGAAAGGCTCAAGCCAAACTCGACGCCCCTAGTCGGGTTTGGCGGGAGCACTTTGATCCCTGAAGGATCAGTAGAGTTTCCAGTAACCTTTGGTGAAGGGGACAACATAATCCTGTACTTCGTCAATTTCTTGGTGGTGAACGACAACTCCGCCTACAACGCAATACTGGAAAGACCCACGATTCATGGGCTATGAGCGGTCGCGTCAACTTACCACTAGGTGATAAAGTTCCCTACTCCTATGAGGGTGGGGCAAGTCAGAGGAGAACAGCTTTCCCGAGGGAATGCTACCACACAGCTCTATGGGGCTTGGTAAAGGGTCCCTGAAGTAAAATGCTGTTGAAAGAGGATCGGTTCCAGGTGAGGCTGTCCAAGGAACATCACATGTAGGGGTACAAGTCAAGCGAATACCCAGGTCCCAAAGAGCCAAGGCTGATGCTTTGGCAAAGTCCAAGGCCGTCTACGAATCCAAGGCGGACAAGACTGTGCCAGTAGAGATCCTATGCAAGCCTAGCATCACTACTAAGTTGTTGCACGAAGTTAGCGAGGCAACCTCTATCTCGCCAGCAACGTGGATGACCCCCTTCCTTGAATACTTAGGGGAAGAGAAGTTGCCAGACGACAAAAAAGACGACCGACGATTTAAGTTCAACACTTCCAAAAAGTGCACGAAGGCGTCTGTGACAATCATAAAGGGGCAAGGTCTCTAGCCAAGAAGTTAGTCAGGCAAGATTACTTTTGGCCGACCATGGCTAAAAATTCTAAGAAGTATACTCGGGCATGCGACAAGTGTCATAGGTTTGCTGCCATCCAAGAGGCAGCCTCCCGATGTCCTAACCAGCAAGTGTTGTGGGCGTACTGCACTACACTTAGGACGTCAACAGGCAAAACCTTCTACTCGTTAGCCTTTGGGGCAGGAGCAGTGATTCCGGTCGAGGTAGGACTTCCATCCCTGCGCCTAGAGTTTTTTGACCCAACTCAAAATGACCAGCAGCGGTGGATGAGTCTAAATCTTCTGGAAGAGAAAAAGGGCGCAACCCAGATAAAGGTGGCGCTGTACAAAGGCCGAACTACTAAGTACCACAATTTCCGAGTCAAGGAAAACTGCTTCCAAGATTGGCGAGTTAGTGATAAGGAAGATGATGTCAGACGCCAAGAAATTCAATAGTGGAGTTATCGAGCCGAGTTGGGAAGGACTATACCAGGTCGCCAAAGTGGCACGCCCAAGCACCTACTACCTCGAAGACATGGATATGAATAAGATCTTCCATCCTTGAGTGCAGAACACTTGAAAAAGTACGTTCAATAGAATGTAAATCAAGTTATTAATGAATAAAGTGTTATTTTCTCATTCTTTCAAAAAGTTGTCTTAATTTAAGTATATTGATTTTGTTGTCATAAACTTAAATTGGGGGGTAAGAAAGATAGAGAGAAAAAATCAACAGCTTTTATTTATTCAAAGTTCAAAATTTTCCGAGTTACAACCTAGAAGAAGAAATTAAAGAATGCAAAGTAAAATGATTCAAGTAAAAGGAAAGCAACGAACAAGTCATCAAGGCCCCCCGGAGCTGCGACTAGTGGAAGTTGGTCGGTTGAGTCCGACTTGGGCAGGAGCTGTCCTAGCTGAAAGTGGCTGACTTCTTTCAGGCACGCCTTGGAAGAGGCGAGAGTCATGGTAAACTACTTGGGCTGGATCACTTGAAAGTCCGGATTCGAAGGCTGGCAAGGAAAGATCGCTGACTTTTTCCGCAGTGCTGGAACAAAGAGGCCAAAAAAGGGGAAGGAGGTTGCTATAGCTAACTCCCTCCAGAATTCGGTCCACTGCCCAACCGATGGCAGCCTCTATGGCGTTGTTCTCCAAAATTACTAAGGTAGAAGAGTCTTTCACAAGGTTAGCCAAGTAAGCGGCGTTCTTCAGCTTCCCTTCAGCAGAAGCCAACTCTCATCGAAGGCAAGCAATAGTAGACAAGTCCTTTTGGTGTGTACAGACAGCAAGACTTTGGGCCGCTTCGTCTGAAAGTCGACTAAGGCAGCTTCTCTTTCAACGATTGTATGATATAATAAGATTTCATAACAATATAACGCATCAATAAACATTAGATAATTGAAGCAGAAATTTAATTTAATAAAAAAAATGTAAACTTTGAATATGCATAATACTTCAAAATGATGAAAAGAAAATGATAATAAAACCATAAAATAAATAATAACAATAAAAATTATAATGAACAATTGTGATGAGAAGATTTGATGGATATTGTTGATGCCGAAAAATGGTCAATGGATATCCATAGTAAAATTTGTTTAACTGAGGACAAAAAGGCCTGCAAAAAAGTGAAAAGTAGGACACACTGGTGTGGTGTGAGCTACAGGGCCTCCTATGCCTAAGTCAGTAGGAGATTTTAGGACGATAATTTAGAACTTAGAATGGCTCAAGAATACTTAGCTTGATTAGCTTAAGATCCGTCCCTGGAATGGAAAATGAACTGATTCTTATAGCAGTTGGTCTCGTAAGCGTTGCAGCTCACTTATGGGCGACTTAATGGCCGACCATTTATAAACGTCCGTGATTAAGTCGGGTATGAATACCGGCGTAACTCTTGACCGTTACCCTTTGGAGGTGTAACGGTCTTGACTTTGGAGTTACTTGGACTCGGTCAACCTTAGCAAGTCCTCACCTCCATGGCCAACCCATTAGGGGTGCAGCCTTCTCGTTGTAACGCTAGGACGACATGTATGTGCGACATCTAATAGTGTTACTTGGACTTGGTCGACTTATCCACAGGAAAGTCCTAACCTGCACGACCAACCCACTCGGGTTGACCTGCTCGTTGTAACAGGGTACGCCACGGGGTGCAACGTGTCTCTACATTACTTGGACTCAGTCGACTCTAGAGGGAGAGTCCTAACCTCCACGACTAACCAACTCGGGCTGACCTACTCATTGTAACGGGGAACGCCACGGGGTGCAACACCTCCATATGTTACTTGGACTCGATCGACTCGTCCACATGACAGTCCTAACCTCCACGACCAACCCATTCGGGTTGGTCTACTCGTTGTAACTGAGGACGCAGGAGTGCAGCGTCTCCGTGTGTTACTTGGGTTTGGTCAACTCTAAGGGAGTCCTAACCTCCATGACCATCTCATTCGGGTTGACCTACTCGTTGTAACGGAGGGACGCCACGGGGTGCAGCGTCTCTGTACGTAACTTGGACTCGGTCGACTCTTTGGAGAGTCTTAACCTCCATGACCAACCCACTCAGGCTGACCTACTCGTTGTAATAGGGGACGCCACGAGGTGCAGTGCCTCCATACGGTACTTGGACTTGGTCGACTCTTCGGAGAGTCCTGACCTCCACGACCAACCCACTTGGGCTGCCTACTCGGCCTAACTCCCGACCGTTACCCGCGAACTCAATCGTTACTTGGACTCAGTCGACTCTTCGGAGAGTCCTAACCTCCACGACTTTCGCCCTAGGGGGTGTTCGCCTTCTTTTGCCAGACCCGAGAAGGGTGAGGCTGCAAGGGCCGACCCCCGGGGGTCGAGGACTTCCTTGGCGACCCCAAGGGGAGTCGGAAATATGCGTGCGACCCTAAACCCTTGCTTGGCTGGCCCCCGAGGGGTCGGCAATATGCGTGCGACTCCCGGGAGGTCGGCGTTGGCTTGTTTGTCCTCCGAGTGGGTCTCAACCTCTTCCGAGTCTTTCGAGATATTTTTGGCTTACAACATAAAGATTTGGGGAGAAGAAAGAACCAGGAGAAAACAAATACAAAAATTCTTATATATATATATATTACCGAAAATTAAACGGTCTAATGACTAAAATTGAAAAGGTGAAATCAACCCAAGTAAAATAAAATGATACTCAATTTAAGAACTAAAATAATATATTAATCTAAAATATTAGTATAGAAACTATAGCAACATGAACTGCATTATAAAAAACAAAATTATTAGATTAAGAAAACAAGAATTAGAGTATAAAATTAGAAAAATGAACATTAGCGAAAGATGCTTCCATGTGAATGCCAAGCCATCAAAGGCCGGCAGCTCATCCATTTCACCACTGCCAACTCTAATCTTCTCCGTTTTTATCGCCAATCGTTCTCTTTTTTTTCGAATTGCAATTGTTTATATTTACCAGAACCCAACTAACCAACATAGCTTGTGACCTGTCAATCGCACATGACATATTGTTTAAGTTTTAATATTTTGGTTTAAAAAAGGTTTTTTAATTTAAATAATGTTTTTTATTGAACGCATTAAGATTGGATGTATGCACGTTCCGCTTTATTAATTAAAAAAAAACATATACACTTCTTTTTTTTCTTGAAGGCTCAAAGAATTCAGATTCGAATCTCATATGAATTACAGTACATTTGAATCTCATTCAAGTTAAATTATTATTTTTCACAAATTATTCATTCATTTTCTAAGATAAAATAAGTACAACCATTTTTTATATAATTCAAATTCATTTCTGCTTTTCAAAAATAAAGTTTTAATTAAAAAACACATATGAAGTCATGATTTAAACTATGACATTTTATAACAAGTACATAGTGGTTTTATATTTATATATATATATAAAAAAATCAGAGTTGCTTTATAAAAATAAGATATAATTTACTTTCTATTGGGCAATTACACAAAATATACTTTCAAGTAATTGCTACATAAATCAATTATCAAATATATGAAGAAACAATAATATAACTTTTGGGATTTGCATAATTTGAAGAAGTTTGCGACCTACCCAAATGATTAGTCTTTTTATTCTAATTTGACTTCTCTCTTCCGGAAGAATAACGATTGAACGAACCAATAACAAGCAAATGACATAGTTACGACGATATTGATCAACATCTCTCTATCTTCTTTTTTTTTCTCTTTCTCTCTCATCGATGATGAACGAAGAGAAAATACACGAACTAACTTGCTGGAAAGTAAACAAATAGAGAGTTGAGACAAAGTGTAAAGTGGTTCGGTCAAAATCGATTTGCATTCACTTTGATGAGTAAGATTCAAATAGAATTACAATGAAGTTTTTAGAATGCAATCTAATTTCTGAAAATTGCCACTACAAGAATGAATACCTACAGCGACGGAACATTCTGTCGCCTTCGGCATGAATTTCCGTCGCCTTCGCCTATGGCGACACAAAAACTCCGTCGCTTGCTCCGTAGCCTGAACCTCGTCGCCTTAATCTATAACGACGCAAAAAGTACTCAGTCGTCATTTTTGGTCCCCATTGGCGACGGATGAGTGGTTCGTCGCCTTAACCACTTACGGTGACGAAGTTTGTTTCCGTCGCCTTCGACACCTTCGGTGACGGAACTCATCCGTCGCCTTAGATAAGAACTATACCGTCGCCATCGATTCCTAGGGCAACAGAACTCTTTTATCGCCTTAGATTCTCGTCTACGGTGACGGAGGCAGACTCAGTCGCTTTAGAATTCTTAGGCGACAGAACTCTTCTGTCACCTTAGGTAATTATGTTTAAAAAAAAAGAAATAAATTAGTTTGTCTGTGATTCTAATTTTTAAAAGAAAATATAACTTCAAAATCCAAAGACAAACATAATTCACACTCAACATTTCCATAAATATAAACATTCAATACAAATAAAGTGTACATAAAGTAATGTTAAACAAACATTATAGAAATGAAATGTAAATAAAATTTAAACTAGTCCTAGAGATGACATTTTTTGAAATGTAAAAAAAGCTCAACTAGTCCTAGAGATAACACGATCGAGATGACGATGGCATGCATACAGGTTCGATCCAGTTTGACCTACAATAAGCCAGAATAATATAAATGTTAGAAAAACTTAAACCCGTAAGAAAGAACATATATTCGAAAATAGTGGCTATCTTTACTGCAGGATAGCCAGAACAACATTTAAACAATTTCTTAAACAACATTAAGCAAGAAATTTACCTTTTTACTTGGATGACGAGC
>JBBMEG010068127.1:0-13545 GCA_037832605.1 Cyclanthera cordifolia
AGTACCAAAATAAGAATTTTGGAAAAACAATTATTTAAAATTCTGCAATGTAATTAAAAATCTCTAGAATCTTCTTGCTTTTGTTTCTTGTACTTGCTCCTTCATGAGAATGCCACAAGTCATTGGTTGAATTCGTATCTACAGTGTTGGTTTTTACAAGGAGTGGTGCAAATCATGAATCTTGATCTCGATCACATATGCTCATTGTTACGACCTCATTCTTCGACTCGTGCGGTGCCATGATCTTACGCTCATCATAGTCAGCCTTAGAGGAAAACTCAAGTCCTATACTCGAATCGCCCATACTTTGTAGCTCGTCGGGTTGTTAAGCGAGGTTCACAAGACCTCGACTATGTTTCATCGAATACGCAGTAGAATTATCTTAGTCATGCTTGTATGCTCGCACACGCATCCATTCGGCTTACGGGAATCCAAAGTGAGATGGCGGGTCGCCACTTGATATATGTATCAACCTTCTTCCCATGGGCAATGGCGCAGTGTCGGCACAGCAGTGTAGTCTGACACTGTCCCCGAATTTCCATTCTCGAAGGTAGCCGCCCAAGAGACTCGTCTTGCAAGTGCTCGCCCACACCACAACACACATGTGCTATGGGGTAGCTCACTTATGCCACAGTGCCTAGGGTTGGTGGAGAGCTGGCACCATGAGTCCCCTATAGTACATTCTAGATCATTTTCAGTCTCCCACCAATGCATGTTATTTTGACGAGGAATCATAGGCCAACGTGAAGCGTCTGTCGGGTGTCCGATTGACACCAAACTTGGCGAGCTTACAGATTAGCTTTATACGAACTTAACTCCAAAGTTGTTTGTCAAAACTCCATCTCGAGCTTGACATCGTAGGGATGGCTTGGGGGCCCATCGTGCCCCTTCTAATAAGCCTTGACACTAACACTTTAACACCATTATAGTTTTGCTTCCTGATGCTCCAACTAACCCTATTGAAAACTCTTCTTGGTATGATGAATGTTGTACCATTATCCTCGGTCACATCATACCTTGTCAGGACGTGGGTTGTCAGAGCATATTCTATGACTCTAACACTAAACACAGTAGATGATTTTTTCGGAGTATTTACAAGGAAACAAATGAGTGAAAATGTCAGAGTTTTCATGAAAATTAAAGTAACGATATCATATGAAAATTGAAGGAAAATACAACAATAAATTATATATTTATTTGAATATCTATAATTGTTATGATGTGTATCATATTATAATTAATTTATGAATACCTGAAATGCATGTTTCATTTTTTTTATCTTTCGTTATTTTGTTAATAAAACAACAACATGATTCATTTGGTATAAGGAAATTAATTTATGATCTAGAAGTTATGCGTTCTAACTCTATCCTATTTCAAGTTTTTTTTTTCTTTATTAATACTTAGTTAACTTTAATTGTTTGTGATATATTCCTGCTTAAAATTATATCAAAAAATATGTTTGATTTATTCGGAAGCTAATTAAATGTATTTATCAAATCAAAGTTAGACACTCGTTGGATTTATTTGATTATTATTATTTTCAAATACACATTGTTGCTCATGTTTAAATATATGAATTTTTTTTAGTACGAATTGGGGGAGGGAGACAACAAACTCTACGTAGATGACACTACTAACGTCGATGTTGAACTGGAATAACACCTAACATTAAAACTACTGCACCATTCGGTTTAAATATATGATTTATGATTACTTAATTGGAGTTAATTTCTAATACAAGATTTTGTTTAATAAATTATTAATGTCTACACATTAAATATTACTAATTAATTTTATTGTTACACTTAAAAAAAGAAATAATCCAAGGAATCAAACAATAATTGTATATGTTTAAGATTATTATTTGTGGAACTTCATATCAATATTTTATCTCTTTATTACATAACTATTTGAAATTTTATAGATTTATTTATGTTATGAATTTAATTATAATCTTGTTTAAATATTTATGATACTAAAGTATAATATTAAAATCGATATATTATGTATTTAATATTGCCATTCATTTATTTATGTTTGAATTTATAATCAATATGATTCACAACTGAAATTTATCTTAATCTTTATAATTTAAAGCTTGAATTTAATTATCTCGCCTTCATGTTTCATTTCAATTGTTTAAGAATGGTCAATTGACTTGTAAATATTAATTGATACACTACTACAAATAAGGGAAAATGTGTCGGTCAAACTAAAATATTTTAAAAAATACGAATATTTGGTGTCGGTTTTTTGGTGTCAGTCAACACTTTTGGTGTCGGTCAATAAACCAAAAACTGACACCATTTGAACTTAAAAAAACCGGTCAAAGTGACCTTTGGTGTCAGTCGGACCGACACCTTTTGGTGTCCGGCACTAAAAAATGAGGGGACCGACACTAAAAAAAATCTGACATTTCAAAAACCGATCCAGGTGCATTTTGAGACATTGAGAAAATAGTTAACATTCAAATACATCATCATGAATTGATAATAAAACAAGTTGTAAAAACTAATTAATTACCATATGCCCGAAGCATAGTAGAGCAATGAGTTTCAAAGATAAAAATTTTCGAGAATATGGATTTCCACAATAAACCTAAAATTTGTCTAGTGAAAAGAAATATTGAAAGTAAATGTGGATGATAAATAAATCTCGATAAGTTATGTCATGATATGAAAAAATAGAATGAAACAGGTGAGTCATTGACAACATTTTGAGTTATATTATTGTTCTTGAAATTACTTATGAAAATGAGGATTCTGAATATAGATCCGTTGAAGAAAGTTGATACATAAATGATTTACGAAAATAGAATGAAGCAATATAAGTAGAATTACACTCCCTTTCAAAATGTGAAATTTTTAGACATGTAGTTCATACATCTGAAGTTGTAAAACATGTTTATTAAAAATGAAAATAATAGGTCATGAGATAGAAAATGAGACATATTTGCTCATGATGGACGCAATTACTAACATTAATAGATCGAATGTTCCTGATATGTATAAAAAGATGATACACATCTTATGGATAAAATTCTAAAAAAATTAGACTCGGAATTTGTTGTTATTTGAATATATGTTGATGATATAAATATAATAGAAACTCTTGAAGAGCTTCCAAACCATACAACATTTTAAAAGAATTTAAGATGAAAAGTCTCGAAAATTAAGTGTTGATTGACTTGCAATTTCAATATTTAGTATATGAAATATGTTATCATTACTAATCATCTAATACATAAGTATTTTCTAAAGATTTTACATGAACAAACCATACTCGTTGAAACATTTCAATGATAATGATCACTTGATCTAAAGAAAGATATCTTTCGCTCTCAATAAAATAATGAAAATTTCATTTTGGTCTAGAAGTACCATATCTTAGTGCTATAAAAGCACTAATGTGCACATTAATTATCTAACTCATACAAAACTAGATCTTATACAAATTATCTATTCACAAGTAGAGGAACTATGCATCATGAAGATCCATAAATCAACTATTACCACAACCGTTCAAATCATGTTGAAGCTCTTGCAATTCATAAGTGAAACTTGTGGCTTGACTCGTATCGAAGATAAATTCAAATATTAATTTAAAAATGTTATTTGTAAAGACATTACTTACTGCAACATTCTTTTAGTTGGTGCATAATTGAAATATGATGGCACAAAGATCTTAAGTGTTGTTTTCATGATGGGGAGTAGTAACTACGAATTTTTTTTCCCTTGACTAAGGTTTTTTCCTAATCGGTTTTTCTAGCAAGGTTTTTAATGAGACAGTTATGAATGTCTATGGGGAAGTGTTATGAAGACATATCCATTCATTGCTCATTTCCTTTAGAATAGTCATGATGAATCTATTTATGCCAATATAACTACTAGGTCACACTTTGTTAACAATATAATTGTGGGTGCCAAGCATTGTAAAGCACACACCATTGAATAAGAATTCTTCTATTTTCTCTCTACATTCCATTCTCTTCAATTGTTCATGTTGTTATACCTTCCTTTTGATATTAGATTTATTACATTTTTATAATTTTAAGAAAGTTAGAATTCTTTTTTTTTAATTGCAATTTAACATGTTATATTTTGAATAAAAAAAAAAACAAAATCACCCTTATAATTTTAAAAATTAGACTTCAGTATAATAAATCTAAAAATAATTTATATTGTTTATAAATATTGACGTATACATGTGAAAATGTTTTGGTATAATGTTTTGATTTTTTGTTTAATTTTCCAATAAATTCGCATCTAATAATACATATCAAATAATTATTTTTCAGTTAGTTTATAACTTTTATCAAGCAATACACTAATTTTTAATATGTTTATAGTTATAAACATCAAATTATATGTCAAAGCGAGAGCTGAGCTGATACTAGTGATGCATTGACAATTACTCGATTAGCGGTTCTTGTTTTTTTATTGTTCTTCACGTAAGATTTGATGTGCTCTTCCAAAATATTAATTTATGTTTTTTTAGTTTTTTTTTTAATTTACTTAAGAAATATATAAATTCACATCAAAAATACAATAATCAATTTATCAATATATTGTAATTTAAAATTAGTTTAATAAACATTAGATTGTATATTTAATGATTTTTTATCTGAGCAGTATTAAAATATTATGAGTAAAATTATTAAGTTTAGAAAATATGAGGCAGATATAAATTAGATCACAAATTTAAAAGAATAAAATTATTTTTTTTCTATATACATATTATTTTTAAAATTAAAATAATAATGATAATAAAAAATAAATTTTCAACCAAGGTTGAGTCCATGATTAAAAATCAAATCATATCAAAAAAAAAAAAGGTTTAGTTTGTTTGGACAATTATATATATATATATTTGGTTAAATAAAATTAATAAAAAGTTGTTTTCATTTTTTCTTTTTTTTTAGTACTTTATAAAATCAATGGAAAAATGTATTTTTATTTTTTAAGTTTGTGGTTTAATTTTTATTTGATGTCCATGTTTCAAAATTAAAAACTTTATCCTTAAATTTTAATAATGCTTAATTTTACTTAATTAAATGAAAAAAATGACATTCATAATATAATATTGACTAAAATGATAATCACATTAATTTTATATACTAATATATTTATGAAATATTATTTTAATTTTGACAAAAAATTAATTTTTAAAATAAAATAAGATACGAAAGTAAATTAAAAAAACAAACATAAGGATTAAAAATAATTAATATTGAAAGGTTAGAGATAAAATATTCAATTTTAAAATATAAATATTAAAGTTAAATTAAGATATAAACTTAGAGACTAAAAATGAGTATATTAGAAATGTTAAAATTAAAAATTTTCAATTTTAAAACATAGGTTGCAAATTAAAAAAGATTTAAAATTTAGTGAGAAAATAAATGAAAAAAATCTCTAAAGTTTATAGGTGTTGAAACAAATTTCAGAATTTATATCCAATTTAGAGAAAAACAAAATAAATTGAAAGTATAATTGGGATGAATAAAAATAGAAGAAAAGGAATGGAGAAAGCAACACCAGAATTAACGTGGTTCAGGAACTAGTCCTACATCCCAATCCAAATCTTGGAGGATCTTTATTCAAATGTGAAAGCCACAATCAAATCTTTATTCAAATGTGAAAGCCACAATCAAATCTTTATTCAAATGCGAAAGCCACAATCAAAACTCTCAATGGTACAAAATTGGTGTCTAAACTCTCTCAATAAGAAAACACCCTAAACCCTTATATAGACTTATGAGGCTTAACTCTAATTTGACCTAAATCAACATTTAACTAAGGTTACATTTAATTAACCCAAGTTAAAGGGTAGAGTCACAAAAACTTAACAATAGGGAAGCGATATTTTTTTTTTTAAGAAACACTAACTATTCTTTTTTTTTTAATAGGACCAAATTTAACCTTTTGTTGAGGTTGAGTGACAAAAATTGACTCTTAGAAATTGATTAGAATAAATTTAAGGGATGTTTGGATTGAGAGTTTGAAAGAGTATTTCAAACTAGTATTTACTAAATAGTTTTTTAAAAATTACATTCAAACAAGCTTTTGACTGCAATCATTACTTTTAAATACTAAAAATAAATCTTCATTGTAAATACTAATCTTAAAAACTACATCCAAACAAAGTTTTGACTGTAATCGTTACTTCTAAATACGCAAAATAAAATTTCATTCTAAATACTAATTTTAAATTTTCTTAAAAACTACATTGAAACAAATTTTTAGATTACAATCATTACTTCTAAATTCTCAAAATAAATCATCATTATAAATTATAATTTTAAATATTATTAAAACTTGCATCAAAATAAGTTTTTTAATATAATCATTACTTTTAAATACTCAAAATAAATTTTATTTCAAATATTTTTAAAATTTCAATCCAAACTTCAGATATAAAAGATTAAAAATCAAAATATAACAAATTTAGATTAAAAAAATAATAAAAATAAAAGTAAGTACTAAAATGATTATGAAAATTTTAGGTGGAGATGAGAGGGGAAGTGCACATGGGCGCTTCCGTGTCTGATATTGTGCAGTTGAAGTTTAGTGATTGTGCGTACCTATTCTCTGACAACTCTCTTATATACGTGTACGGTGATGGGACCATGCTCCTTCTGAAACGGAAAGGTTGCTCGTGCCCTTTATTGATTTCAATTTACCCGTTTACCCTTTCACATAAAACCATTTAATTTGTGTTTGGAGGAAAGGAAACGAGAATAATAAATTATTTATTTTTAATATATAAAATTATAGATACAATCAAAAACTTATTCGGATATAAATTTTTAAAACTAGTTATAATCAAAAGTTTGTTTGGATACAGATTTTTGAGTAATAGTTGTAGACAAAAGTTTATTACTTTATTTTGAAAGATTTTTTTAAATATCTAATTTATTTAACAATACTAACATTTTCTAATTTGCCGTATAGTATTGATCAAATGATAAGGAGATTTTTCATGTATAGCGAAAAAATCAAATAAATGTCATCAATAGAACATTGTTTAAAGTAATTACATGTATAGCACAAAATTGGTCATGTCTAGATAAATATACTAAAATGTCCCCGCGTCTATCCATCTCATTTTTATCATTTTTTGTCTTTAGATTACACGCTCATTTCTATCAATGTGCTGATAGTGTTCAATTAACTCACTAATAGTCTTCCATCAGTAGTTCAGTTGATAGCTCCAATTACTAGTTCAGTTGATATCCTTCAATTTGGTGGTAGACTTTAATTAGAATTATGCTCGGAGCTTGGTGTTGCCGATGGTGGCGTGTGGCGGCCAGTGACGAAAAACGACGAGTGTCTTACCTCGTTGGAAAGCTATTCTTTGTAAGCACAGATCTGGTCTCGAATTTTGTGAACGGAGATCTCTAACTTCGTAGATCTGGAAACAAAGAGATGACTTTGAAGGCTTTTTGTCGAAAAAAATGGATAACCAGTTGTCGTTGTTGTCCACCACCGCCGTATTACAGTCCATTTGATCGAAAACTATTTCACTTGTTCACTTTGTCTTTAGTTAAACAAACTTGATGAAATGAAAATTAATGGAACCAATAACATATGAGGGATGAGAAAACGAAAGGGTAAGAGATGTGGCTAGAGAGAGGTAGATTAGGTTTTTTGGAAAAATGAAACCAAATTGTGCTATAAATGAATTTTTTTAAAAATTGTGCTATAAGTATAATAGACAACTAAAAAATAGCTATAAAAAATCTTCATTGAATAATCATTGTCTACTTATTAAGTAAATAAAAAAAATTTAGACATCGTGGTCGTTGGGCGCATACTGATGTCGGTGAGCTATTGCTCTTTTAAAAATAAAAAACTTAAATGTGACATAACATAACAAACTGTAATAAATAAAGTTCATCGATTTAAAGGTATAATAGAAGAATGGTAAGAATTATATAAAAAAAAAGATGTAAAAAATATAGACTTTAATTATTAAAATATAATCAAATCACACGAAAAAATTATGTAAAAATATCATTATAGTTTCTAAATTTTGAGTTTTGCTCTATTTTGTCCATAATACCCTAAACTAAGGGTAAGATTCCCTTACCTTGGCCGAAAATCGCTAAATCGCCCTTAGAATGCTCCAACCGCGTGTTCCAGAGGTTTTTCCAAGTTCAACTAGCCAAAACAGGGTTAAAACGAGTGAAAATTAGCGCCTAAGACTATAAAAAATGGACTCAAAGCATTGAAAATACCAAAAAATCAATATTAAAAAATTTTCTTACGATCGACGGCGGAGCGTAGTCGGAGAACGGTGGCGGACGGTGGCGCGTGGTAGGAGACTCACTGGCGCATGAAGCAAACGTGCAGGCTGGCGTCGTGTGGCCGGAGAACTTTTGAATTGCTAGAGGACATATACGAAGAGAAACCAAGGCAAAAAAAAAAATGTTGAAGAGAATGCGTGCAACATTCTGGCTCTTGTCAACCACTTTGACATATTAAGACTGTAAGAAAGAATATTCCCACATTTAAAACTCTATATTGAAGTTCCTCCTACCCTATAATTAAAACTTCTTTCTGACCATTTAAAGTATGTCTATTTAGAAGCATGAGAATTTTTTCTGATCATAATTTTATCCAGGCTAAATCTGGAGCATGAAGCATTGTTAATAAGTCTTTTGTGATAGCATAAAAAAGTGAGGTTGGACTCTGGCTGATATAGAAGGGAGTAGTCTGGCCTTTTCTATGCATAAGATCAATTTGGAGGACGATGCTAAAAGTTCGATAGAGCATTAAAGGCGTCTAAACCCTATTGTGAAATGAGTTGTAAAAAAGAAAATAATCAAGTGGCTAGTTATGGGATTATTTATCCTATTTGGGTGAGTTTTATTGCTAAAAGCATTTTATTTGTATCCATTCCTGTTATTTAGTTAATTTTGTGCTACATATGATGTTTCATCAATTGTTTGATATTTTTTGGCATGAATGTGTGAATAATCACTATGTTGATCAACTAAGTTGTGAAATTCTTATTGCTTAAGCAGATTTTCATAATTCCAAGTGAAGAAGGCTTCTGGATGTGCTTAGTTGAAGCATTGGGTTGAATGGAAACATTTGCATTAAGAAAAGAGTCGTTAGATAGGGGTGCACTTCTATTCAATACGTGTCAAAATCTTGTGAGTCGTGTGAATCTTGAGGTGGGCTGACAAGATCTCAATCGTTAATGAATTTTGTATATATATATCAAATTGCGACAACAATTGAAAAATTAATAGTAAGATAGTTTTCATATACACAATTTCTAGTTCAAATTTCTAGAGAGCATTTAAAGTAGCAATAGCGTTATCGATTAGAAATGAAGGAAGAATTCATATATAGAATTGTTAATTTTGGCGTTCTTGGATCCATGCTTCTTTTCTCTAATCTTTTCTTAGTTGATTTACTATTTTTATAATCAATTTATGTTTTGGAATATACTTTTTTCTTTTAACGCATTTAAATTGTTAATCGTTGTGCTCTATGATGTAGATCAGGTCGTAACAAGTTTTTGGTATCGTTGCTGGGGATTTGAAACAACTTACTTTTTAAGTCAATTGTTGAGAAAGTTAATTTACTTGAAGAGCTAATTGAAAATCGTTTACTTTGAAGGTAGAAAGTTTTATGAACGAAGCTGAGCTCGAGCAAAAGTTTATATTTTATGAAGAGCCAACACATGTATTACACAGGATACGAAGGCAGAATGGTAGCAAACCATGGTAACCCAATTCTTGCTGATATTTCTAAAACAAAGAATCCAATTATTGTAGTAAATGACAGGAAAAAGCTTATGCACTTCCTGATGTCTATGAATTATTATCATGTCAGCTATTAAACATCAAATAAATGCTAGGTCTTTTGAGCTTAAAGTTTTTGCAAAAATTCAAGTTTAGAGATTGGATATTTCATTTGGGGCAATGAAATCTTTAAGTTAGGAGATTGAAAAAGCTCGCATAAGCAAAATTTTTAGTCATTTATAAAAGCATATAGCAAAGAAGAGAGTGTTCAACATTGAGAAAAATTAATTGGCTAGTAGTCATTGTGGTGAAGCGAAAGATGAAAATTTTATTTTGAGGCTAGTAGCCAAAATTGATGAATACAAAATGAGAAAGTGAAAACATAATAGGGGTGAAGTTGAATCAAAGGGCTACTAGCCTAAGCTTTCTTTAGGCAATCGACTATTTAACATGATGCTTCAACTTTTTTGCTGTTCTCTTTGCTTAGGCAAGCTTCTTTTTGCTCAAGAATGCTGCCTTGAGAACTATAAAAAGTTCACAGATAGAACATGGATGTTTATTTTGATGGGACTCATTTCCTGGAAAGATCCCTTTGTAAGTTGTAAAAGAAGTGTATTCAAGTTTTGAGAGAAAATAAAAAAAGAAATTTCCAAGCATGATTTAAGTGTTAGATTTGAGGGAGAATTATCATCTAGAGAAGATTGCTAATGCAATTAAATGCGCAAGGATAAAATTATTTGCTAAAGCAATTTTGAAGAATTTGGTTCGAAGAGAGTAGCAAAGGGAGTGATATTAAATTTAATCGATTTGATGCAGCATTTCTTTGATTGGATGATAATTTTGAGGATTTGAAAAAAAATTGATGCATTTCTCATATTGAAATGATGATATTATTTTGATCATGTTGGAGTAATTACAAATTGAGAATTCTATTTTCATTGAGATTGATTTTCTTTGAAATTCATTCGATGAAAAATTATGTTATTACTCAAGGACGAGCAATAGTTAAAGTTTGGAGATGCGATCAGATATGAGAGTTAAATGCTAGCCACTTTTTAGGAGTTTTTTTTAGGAAAAATGGTATTTTGAGTTGAGAATATGTGGTGAGTTTTATTGTTGAAGCATTGTTATACGCGTTCTTGTTAATTAGTGAATTATGTGCTACGTATGATCTTTCAGCAATTGTTTGATATTTTTGTGCATGAATTTGTGAATAATCATGATGTTGATCAGTTAGCTAAGTTGTATAATTCTTATTGCTAAAGCAGATGTTTTTAGACTTCCAAGTGAAGAAGGCTACTAGATATTAGCTGAAGCATTGGGTCAAATGAAGAAACCGATGAATTGAAAAAATAGATGTTCGAAAGGGGCACGCTTCTATTAAATACATGTCAGAATCTTGTGAGTGACATGAATCCCGAGGTGGGCTGACTAGATTTCAACCGTTGATGAATTTTGTATAAAATAATAAAGTTAGACGGTTTTCATATACATACTTTCTAGTTCAAATTTCTGGGGAGCGTTTTTTAGTAGCAATAGTCTTAACAATTAGAAAGGAAGAAAGAATTCTCTGACGTTCTTCGATCCATACTTCTTCTCTCTAATCTTTTCTTAGTTACTTTAGTGTTGATGTAACAACCCGTTATTTTGAATTTAATTTAGAAATTAAAGTTATTATTTTATTTCGGGAAATTCGAGAAATTTAATGACGGAATTACCCTTGAGGGTTTGTTTTACACTTGAGGAAATCAGGGTCAGAAAGGTCTTTTCTTGAAATTCGGGTAAAAATAGGAGATTTGGGTCAACAGGGGCAATTTTGTAATTTTGGCACTAAAGGACAAAATAGGGAAAAAGACAAAATAGACTAAAGAACAAAAATGTTTAGAAAACCCTAATCATTGAGTTGTAAATACCCAATGATTGCACGGATTTTAGAGCCCCAAACATAAAGCCATCAAACCTCAATCATTAGCCGTCAGAGCATGATTTCCGAGGAGCTGCCATCGTTCGTCGTGCAGCCGCCGCCGATGATTGCCGCCGCCTACCGCCGACTAACGCGCCAGTCGTAAACCGCCACGGGTCAAAATATCATCACAATGCATCATCAATATAGTTTAATGCACCTCATAAATCGAAATAACCGTGAATCACCAACCTTGAAGCAGATTATAGAATCAAAATCGTGTTACGACCTAAATTCCACCCACTCGAAGCGATTTTTTTAGTCAAAAACACCAAAATTTACTAAAAAATCTGTTTACTCATACAAAACTAAAAGAAACGTATAAAATGCGCGGGAAAATGAGGTATATATAAGGAAATCAAAAGAAACCCTAACAAAAATACCTAAATTGTTAACGATAAAATCTTGAAGAAGAAAGAAGACAAATCGCCTACATTTTCTTGATAATAGGAAGACGAAAAGATATATTTTTCACCAAATAAATATGCGGAATTGTTTGTTATAAAAAGTTTCCAAAATCATGCATCTAAAAATGAGGGAAACATCATGTAAGATTTTGTAGTGAGATTTTTAGGGAAGTGTGATTTAATGATTTGACCATTTTTAGAAAGTAGTAAATGCTTTTTTTTAAAAACTAACAATATCTATCAAATAAAACCCTTCAGAGGGTATTACAGTATGTAACAGCCAAAAAAAAAAAGTCAGCAAGGGCAATTTTGTCATTTTGCCACAAGTGGACAAATTTAGCAAACTGCCAAATTTGGAGTTCACTTGATGGCCAAATAATAGGGGGCTCCTCACATTTTGTGCAGACGAATCAGAGGGAGAGAAAAATTGAAATTTCAATCACAACACGCATCCCGAGAGAAGACATCAGAGCCGCTACTGCAGAGCCGTCAGCGCCGCGAACCAGGAGCAGCCACGTGTCCGACGCCTACAGGTGCAAAACCGTCAGTCGCCAGCCACTCAGGAACGCCGTCTGTTGAGCCAATCAGAGGCCGCCGTCGGTTCAGCCAATCACTGTCGCCGCCTGCCTGTCAGATCCCGAGCCTAGCTGCAGCCGCTCCGAACCTGCCGCATGTCCCGAACCAAACCAGCGCCTCCCGAGCCTAGCCGCAGCCACTTCGAGCCTGTCAAATCATGCCCGAGCCTCGCCAGCGCTCCCGAACCAGCTGTCCATGCGCCCGAACCTCGCTGTAGCCTTCTGTACCCTCGCCGGCGTTTGATCTCACGCGCCGCCGTCGTCGCCGCCGTCACCGGTGACCGAAAAAATTCATTTTTCCTTCCTAAGGTAAAACCCGTGCCCCGAGTCCATTTTTTGTGGTTTCAGGTCCAAATTCTCAGCCGTTTGACCTGTGTAGGCACTTTTACCTGGAGACGCATTAGGGGACCCGCGCTTCAGAATTTCATTCTGTTTCGTGCTGTTTCGGGCAAAGGTAAGGGTCTGTTCTATCAAGTTATATCCAGTTTATATGTGTACTAAGCATGTCGTTAATCAATTGCCCTGATTTGTGTTTGTGAAAGAGAAATCCCGAAAGTATGGTTGACTGTGTTTTAATTATTGAATGAGAATTATGTTTTTGTGATAGTCTTGAATTTGTCATCATGATCTGTATACTAGGGTTACTGGCTCTATTATGGGAGCCGAGCTTGGAAATCGGGAAAGAACCCTCGAGGTTTGAATAAATCAACCTAGCCCCTATAAGGGGATGGGACTTTGAGTTAGTTCCCGAGCTGCAGTCGACGACAGACGTGTCTCGAGTGTTGGTTTCGGATGGGGAAACTGTCAGGTGCAGAGCGAGAGGACGATATTCCTCGTCGC
>JBBMEG010068138.1:0-12817 GCA_037832605.1 Cyclanthera cordifolia
ATCTAAGAGTGACCATCATAGATTCTAAGTGAGATCTAAGAGTGTATTCACCAATCTAACTTAACTCTTAGTTGGGAGTTTTTCATATTTGTGAGATCTTACAAGGATCCTAGAAGGACCTCTAGCTTTGTAGAACCAAGCAACCTTGGAGCTTATCAGAACCAAATGAAGATAACTGATGGCCTGCGAGTCTACCTCCAATAAACAATAAAGAATGATAAGAATTTTAAAAGTTTGAATAACAAGACTTAGAACTTAAAAGACAACTTAACACACAACCTCAAATATTTTTTAAAAATTTCGACAGTATAACAGCGTAGTTTTCATTTCTCCAAAAATTGTAAATGTGATAAAACACACACACACACATATTGAAAATAGTGGCTATCTTTGCTGCAGGATAGCCACAACATAATTAAACTAAGTTCATGACTAAAAATTAAGAATAATGGTTATCTTTGCTGTAGGATAGCCACACTAAGATAGTTTAGTAAAGTACCTTTCTTTTTAGATGTTCCGCCACCAGCGTCGCGCCTTCTCAAAACCACAGCTAGTTGGGCCTATGAGCTGATTGTGTTTCACTCATCCTTGTTTTTTGTTCGATCATCTTCACTTATGTTTCGGACATTTGAGACAACTGTTCGCATAACAGTTGCTACCCTATCGACCATCTCACATTCACGCTACAATGAGGTAGCCAAACTCTCTCAAACTGAAGAAGAAGATCGTCCTGGTCTTTATGGTGGAAAATAGGTTTGCCTTGAATTTTTTCTGTATGCCTACCTAACACAGTGTAACGCCCCAGAATTTTTAGATTGTTTATTTATATAATTAATTTAAAATTCTTTATTTTTAGGTGTTGAATTTTGATTAGTTCCTATGGTTATAATGATTTTATTCCATAGGGGCTAAAATATAGTTCTAGTCAAAATGGGCTTAAATAGGCGATTTTAGAAAGTTTGGGGTCAAACCGTGATTATCCAAGAGTTTGCCATATAAATACTCCATCTTAGTATTGGATTAGGGTTTCAAAAACATAGTATCTTTCCCAAAATTTCAAAAATATGCTTCGCCTATTGGCTATGATCCTTGTTGTCTCTAACACTAAAAGAAGTGTGAATTCTTTCTCATGTTTTATCATTCGTGGATCTTCATCGTTCATTGTTCTTCAAGGTTAGTTATTTTTACAGTATTAAAACTTTCAAGATACTCATCTTTTATCACCTTGTTAATAGTCAAAAACTGTAGGAGGATTTGTTGAACTTTTTCGAATTCAAGAATTTTCGAATCCTTGTTTCCTTGTTATTTCTCCCTCAATCCAATAACCAAGGTAAATATAATCTTCCTTTCTGTCTAAATACAATTATTTTCGGGGTTTGAAAAGAAAAGATATAATTTTTTTTTCTCTCTTTATGGTTATCGCAAACCCTAGACGATTCCAAAAAGTTTGTGCCATTTTGCTTCTCATGTTCTATCTTGCCATATTTTCGTACAAGGTAACATTTTTTCTATAAATTATTGGATTTTTCTTGATTCTGATAGGATCTTGAAGATACTCTTGATTCTTCAAGAAACGTCGCCAAATTTAGAAACTCAACGTCTTTTTGTGTTTCCCTGTTTCAAGCGCTTAGGTTTTGAATTATTTTATCATTTGTGAATATTTTTTGTTACCAACCAGTAGCTAGGAGTTAACGAGAAACCTCCTTTTCATGCCTAAGATTGGTGTTTTGCGAATTTATTAATTATTGTACATTGACCTTTTCACTAGTTTAGAAATTCTTTTTTTTATAAATTGATCCTTCTATGCTGGTTGGCCATAATTGATCATCTTGAACATTAGTCTACTGATTTCACCAACAATGACCACCGACAGGGGCAATGGAGTTTGACCGAGTCTTAGGACCTGAAACCTATTTTTCAAAGTTAGGCCCTCCTTAGTAGAATTAACCTCTTGAGTCTATTTTTGTGGTCCGTTTAGCAAATCGAAACCTAATTAATTCATTGTTGCTTATTTTACTTGTTAGGGTGTTATAACGACCTTCTTGGACTTGTTGTGAGCGTTCTATAAGCATTCAAGGTAAGGATTTCTTACCGTTGGTTGTGTGAACCATGTATACTGTCTTGTCTTACCTTCCTGTGAATATGTATTGTGATTAATTCTTGTATGCATGTATGTCTAGATAAGCATGTAGAAATTTAAGGTTGTTAGATGATCTGGTTATAACGAATGTGAACTATGCTGTGTGATGCTTCGTGATGAGGTGTGATAACCTGTTGTTGTGCAACATTTTAGTTAGGCTACGATTGTTGTTTGAAAAGCATGTAGGAACAATGATGATGATATGAATATATGTTGTTTGTTTTAGTATTGTGATGCATACTAATTACCCTTTAGTAGTATGAGATGTCAAACGTGTAATTAGAATGTTAGAGGTGTGCATGTGTGCATGTTAATTACTGTTTAGTAGTATGGGATGTCAAATACATAATTAGGATGTTATATGTTTGCATATGTGCATATTAATTATTGTTTAGTAGTATGAGACACAAAAGAAGTAATTAGAATATACATATTTGCTTGTCTGTCATATGGTCACTTAGTGGTATAAGATGCCAAGTAACCTGCCATGACAAATGTTTAGTCATAAGTCATTCCTAGATAGTTCAGTTAGTTTATCATCATCTAGAGGCAGTAGAGGATGGGATGGACCATGCCCCCCTCATCGTTGGAGATGGAATGTATTTGCTCCCTCCAATAGTCAGGGATGTGACGTCACATGCCACCCTTGACATAGCTTAATTTTAGGCTTGCTAGAGCAGGACCCTGATCATAGTGTAAGTCTGCTATGGGAGCGTCTTTAGCTTCAGGTAATGGGTGCGGACAGGCTGTCCAAGCGGATGGCAGGTGTGTTTAGTGTACACCTTTCTCGACTCTAAGTTTAGGCATGTGTGGACCTAAACCAGGGCAATCTGTGCAGACCTACACACTGTCTAGTTTACAGTAGCATGCGCTGTATGCGTACACGTTTTAGCACTGGGCGAAAGGCTCACTAGGACAGAGACGTCAGTACATCATTCGTTGTTGAGTTTAGAGTCATTAGTTAGGTGAGCGCACTTGGGGCTTCACAATACAAGCATAAGAATCCTTCTCGAGTAATGGATGTTTTCCATGTGCCAGCAATATTTGGGTGAGTGCACTAAGGGCTTCACAAGGGAGACATGAGCGAGTCTTCAGGTTTTGTAACGTATCTCATGACCAAGTTAGTGTTACATTGTGTTCGGGATTAGTTGAGCATGTGTTTACTTGTTGGTGTGGCTGGACTGTGTATATTGTACCACACGCTTGGAGATTCATCAGGTAAGCATGGATTGTATCAGGATGACTAGCTGAAGAGGAGCTGGCAGGATCATAGGGGAGCCGTTGTATAGTTGTATATTATTTATAGTAGTATTTCAGTCATTCTTTCATCATGCTCTTGAAACCGTAGGGTTGTTATCTTGAACTAGTTTTTTAATTATTTTTATTATTGGTAAACTCTGGTCTGAGACTAATTTATTTATGTTTAAATGATTTGAGACTATTATTTGGTTTTGAATAACCAGTATTAGTTTAGTTAAATCGGTTTGAATTCATGCATGTTAGTAAGGATTTCATGTTAGAATTATTTAGAAAAGTCGGGTCCTTACACATAGTTTCAAATATCTCTTCCTATGTAAGAGGTGTCCATGCTGCAATAGAAGACTCCCTTAATCTGATCATCTTCTCCTACATAAATTGAAACATAAAATTAGATATAGACTATGACTTAAAATTACTTTAAGTTAAATAGTTAGTTAACTTACATATGTTTCCTTCACCTCTTGATTAATCCAACCATCTTCATCTTCATTTTGTAATTTTTTATAATGCATTGCCTTGAAGACCTCGATGGGACTCATCTCTTCTTCTCCCCCTATGATTTTCTACACTGATAAACATAATAAAGTAATTACATCATATTAATAATAATGCAAACACATTAATGCAAAAGAAATAAATTTTAGGAATACATCATCAACGATTTTCACAAAGAAAAAAAGGTTTGAATAGTAATATATAGCCATTCTATTCGTGCTTTCTTTACTCTATCGTTATTTGCTTGTGATTCCTCTAACTCCCACCAATCGTAAAGAAATTCCCACTCTCTGATGTAGAATACTCTATGGTAGGGATTATTGCGTTAATACTTCGGAAGTGCATGTCTAAAAGAATAAGGTAAGAGAGTTAAAATAAATTGAAATGTCTACGAAAGAAAAAGATTATTTGTTCATATAACATACCTATAGTGTTTGTACAACTTGTACCTAGGGTTTTTCTGTATGTTTTGCATCAAAGTCTCGATAACCGAACTCACGATGAGATTATCCAAATCAAGGAGGAAATGAGATTGTTGGGCTTTGAATAGACATATAAATGTAGTTACTAATATTTAGTTTAAAAAAGTATATTAAACAAAAAACCAAGTATGATATTATGTTACTTTACCAATTTTTTGCTTAATAAGTTTGATATTCGCCTCAGTGATCTCAGGTCAATCCTATGCACGAAGTGGAAATGACTCTCGCACAATTACATCGATCTGGTTGCTAAGAGTGCCAACTTCTTTCCCGATTTCTTTCTTATTTGTTAAACTAAATTCCACATTTATTTATCCTTCCTTACCAATTCTCTTATTCAAAAGCTCGCCCCTAGAATGTCCACGTGAGCTATTAGTAGAGGTACTAATAGTTGTTTAAAAAATACTAGTAAATGACTTAAAAATATAACGTAAAGTAACATTGTTCATATACTATATTACCTATAATTTCGTTAGTCGAGTCAACTGTAGAAGCGACGACTTCATCATTTTCAATGTCATCAATGATAAAGGTCGCTCTACTTCTTAAACCAATAGGCATAATGATAAACTACAAATGCAATGTTCAAGAACTTCAACAACCGATCGAATGATTTGCTCACTTCACTTATTAGTGACCTAAAAGTACATAAGTTTGACTAAAAATGTAAGGAAGAGAATCTCATACATCTAGGAAACAATTTATGGCACAATTTAGGCATTAAATTATCAAACTTTTTCGATCGCTCGTTTTCTTTATCAATACTTATACTATCTATTTCAAAATTATACGCATCTTCTGATTCAATACTTTCACTACTAATATCCTTCAACGTTTCCAATATCCCATTGTCGTTGTTGTGATTAGTGGACTCATCATATTCATACTTGAACTTATACTTGACTAAACTTAACTTGCCTAATCAATAGGCTTACCATGATATCCTCAATGATCATCTGATGATAACATTCTATTTATTAACAAATGTTGTTCTACATCTTTTATAGTATGTCATGAATCGTTCATACATTTCTTACAAAGACATCAAACTTGACCCACATGGTTTGCGTGATTCTTGGTCATTCTTAAAATTTGATTAACATCTTTAGCGTATTCAATAGATAATTTGTTTCTATTTCTAAGAGAATGTTTGTTCATTATTTCTCTACTCTTAGTGTACCACACTCTTTAGTTGTTCAAATGAACAAGCTTACCTGATTGATGTTCACAAACAATTAGAGTGTGTTATATGGTTATGTGTTATTTAATTGTTTTGTAATATTAAGTTACTTAAAAAAAGAAGTTATTTATTGTTATGATTTTTCAACTATTTTTTAATAACTTCTTTGATACAATCACTAACGATCCGATTATTCAAATCTAAGATTAAATGGGTCTGTAAATAAATAAATAAAAGAAATAAACAAGTGTTGAATATTTGAATAAAAGTATTCTTAAAAAAAATTAATTACGATGTTACTTTACTAGGTGGTTTTGTTTGACAAGTTCCACATCGGCTTTAGTGATATCCGACCAATCGGTTTGACGGACAGCTAATGACTGCTGCACAAGAACTCCTATCTGGTTGCTAATCGTATTTCCTTCTTCTGATTGCCTTTTTTATTTCTCTTACTAAATAACCCAATAATACGTCTTTCCTTAGCAAACTGCTTATTTAAGCTCTTGCCCATTGAAGGTCCATGTGGTCAACTAGTACCGGTACTATTACCTGTTTTAAAAATGTTAGTAGAAGATTAAAAAATTACAACGAATAATCACATTTTTTATAAATAGTTCTTACCTCCAGCTTCAGTCGTCAAATTAAAAGTAGCAGCTATAATTGACTTTCACACCAATTTGAAAAGTCAACATTTGATTTGCTGGATGAAATCTCTCTTATAGGACAAAGATATTCTTAGTTTTCTCCCTACTACATCACTCCCATGATTGTAGGACGCTAAAATTGGATGATGTTGACTTGTTTTCAAAATATCCTTGGGCAAGCAGCTACGAATTAGTCCAAATTTATTTGTTTTATCTTTTGCCTATTTAATTTTGATCTGTGCTAAATACGGTTAGGATTGGAAATGTAGTGTCTTTGTTAATACATTAAGCATCTAAACTTCTGCACTTCTACACTAACATAAGAATGCTGCCAACATCGGCAACATTCTAGTCAAATTGATGTTTTCAGCTTCCCTTTCTTGTGCTAATCATAATGCTCCCAACATTGATGAGTTTAGCAGTAAAATATGAGAAAATTGAAAAACATGTTCTTTAAAGTGTATTTTCAACATACGTCATATTTAACATGCCAAAATTGACAAAATAATGTATCTAACTGAATTTTTTGATAAAATCATGCTTTTCTTATGATATTACTTCTAATAGTTCATGAAATCTATATGGGTTAAGAATGTGATGATCATACCACCCAAAGAAGCGATGTTCATGGCTTATAAAGAGTAGGATTCTGATCATTGTTCAAGCTTACTACAAGGGAGTTCTTAGCTTCAAAGAATGAGTATGGATAGGCTTTCACCATTGCTAGCGAAGGCATCTACCAATAGTTATGTGCACCTTTCCTTTAAGGCATGCATTTGAACCAGGGTAGCCTTTCTAGACTTACACCTTACTATTTTACTGCACCATGTAGTGTAAGTGTTGTTGGGAATATAAAGTAAGAGTGTGTAACTAACGAGGCAAAAGCGTGTGATAACAAAAAATGTTCATTAATTAATCTACATATGATACTCTAGGTTTATTTAACATGTTTTTCATAAATTCATACACATGCTGAATGACGTCTCTAATCAACTACGACAGGTCTTTATGCTTAGTAGAATCGATCTGTTCTCATGAAACTTCATGATTGATCTTCTTCAATCTTTTAGGCTATGACTTTTTTTGTTATAATGAGTGATTGGTGGGAAACCTTTAGAAAAATAAGTTGGGATAACTTTCTTAAAGGTTTGACTATAGCGAAAGAAACAATATATTACACTCAACTTTTTAGAGAGTTATCTGTTTGAAAGATAAGTTACTCTGAAGATAGTGAGATGAGAATGAAAATCTCTTAGGTCTTCTATTCATAGTAGAGGTAAGATATTCAAATAAGAAGCGAATAATATCAATATTAAAAGATATTAAAGAAATATCTTATAATATTTATCTAATAAATATTCTTATTATCATTTCATTAATAGAATCATCTAATTAATATTTATCCAATAAATATTAATTTAATTAATATATTCATATATTAATAAATTTCTCTTTAATAATTATCCAATAAATATTAATTCAATTAATATATCCGATGTATTAATTAATTCTCTTTAATATTTATCCAATAAGTATTAATTTGATGAATATATCCAATATATTAATTCATTATTATTAATTAATATTTATCCATAAATATTAATTCAATTAATATACTCAATATATTAAGTTATTCTTGTTAATTAATATTTATCCAATAAAATTAATTAAATTAATATATTCAATATATTAATTAATCATCTCTTTAATAATTATCCATTAATTATTAATATAATGAATATGTCCAACATGATTCTTTCTTAATAAATAATTATTCAATAATTGTTTACACAATTAATTTATTTAATAAATTAATTATTCCTCATTTAATAAATAAATATCTAATAATTATTTATACAATTAATTTATCCAATAAATTAATTATTCATCTCAATAAATAAGTATCAATAATTATTTATGCATTTAATATGTCCAACATATTAATTAATTTCTTCTTACTAAATAACTATCCAATAATTATTTATTGTTAATTTATCTAATAAATTAATTATTCTTCATTAACTTTTATCCAATAAGTATTAAATGCATTTAATATCAAATATATTAATAACCAAATATAATAAATTAAACTTAAGCTCCTATTAATTCTGTCGACCATAGTGAATCCGTGAATTTAAACTCTTCAAATTCACTCTCTAATAAAATAGTGTGATAACAAGTATAAGCTAGCTCGAGAACTTGTGGAGGTATAGGTTGAAAGCTATAACGACCTAGGATTCAATCCCTATTTGTTAACAACAATCTTATTCTACTAAAGACCTGTGCTGAACTATTTCACATTATAAGACAAGATATGACAACGGATATAATCAGTCATCTGCCATGTGATCATTCATGAGCTTGTTCGTAATCCATAGCTAAGACAAGAGATCTGTTCTACCCGATGAATTATATCTTTCTCCTGAAGCATTACCGATTCATGTAATGAACAAGTTGTTTACAGTCTCATTATAAATAACTGTCCTCTCGGGCCAATGAAAGGCGAGTACGCATTCTTCAAGCCCTATAATAAGCTTTTAATTAAGGAAATAGCTCTACATCTTCCTCAATAATATAGAATGCGTGAATTTCTTCTTTTGACATTACGTTCCTAGCCACTCACTACCACAATCTCTAACGTGGGAAACTGATTAACCCAACTTTGTATGGCTGGTCTCACCTATGCATATCCAAGAATGTTTTCATAAAGTAAGAATTCACAACCCACTCAGGATTAAGATCACATGACATACGATCATCTTAAGCAAAGTAGTTGATGCGAATCAATAACAGAATAACTAGCTCGATCATAAAACTTCTGATCCTTTCTTATACAAAAACTTTTTTCTGCATGGGCACCCCCACCTCATGTCTTCATATGAACTACCAGGATTAGGTCGTTTGCAATCTTTGCAAAGCGAGTTGTACCAATAGTGTTACCAGGACTTAGGCGCCCTTACCTTGGATCATACTATAGACATTTTAGGTTATTAACTTAGAACTAGATCCACTTGTATAACACACATACTTATCGAAGTGCACATCCAAATAATCTGGGAAAATTGCCATTAATTCAATTAATGCGAAAATGTTGAATGACATTTGTATATTAAATGTGCAATTAAAGAAAACGATAACCTTTATATTAATTGAAATATAACATTGAATGTCTAAAATTAAATATATTTTTCTTTGATTACAAACTACTAGATCTTTAGGGCACAACCGCTAACAAGTGTACACACATACTAACTGTCGGGTGGATGGCTTCTCAAATTAGTCGCGTCAGTACACCATTTCTCGTTTGTTTGATTAAATCTTATCTAGTCAATGTGTTACTTGAGAGGCATATCATTTCTAGTGTGTTCATTAATAATCGAGTGAGTGTTTAGGGGACTTACAAGTGGATTCATATGCGGGCTAAGAACTCTTCGTTATTCAGATCATGTAATGAACTCCATGACTAAGTTGATTACTATGAGATGTTGAGTTGTATTTTAATATTATGCTAGTTTGATTGATTTGGCTATGTACATTATATACCCCGATTGCCCGTTCTAACTAGGTATATTTGTATTCACACTTATTTTTGTGGTTGTTCCAACACATAAGCATGCACTCTGCACACCATGGCTAGATTGAGTTTTATGCTAATAAAGTCATTGAAGGAGTTCTTTCCATAGTCTTGTTATTTTATTGGAGTCTTTATTCTTATGCTAATTTTTAGTTTTTTTTATAGGGTATAGATTCTGTATATGAATTTATGTTTGTTAAATTGTAATTTGAACTACCCTGTCTAAAGGATGAACTTCATTTGCTTATTATTTTATCTGTAATTTGAACTACCCTGTCTAAAGGATGAATTTCATTTGCTTATTATTTTATCTGGATTTTAAATTTCAATAAATCTATTAAATCGGAAAGAATATTTGAATAGTTTTAATTATTTGGATAGTTTGATTTTAAATTGTTTTAAAGAGCATGATTGGAAAGAATCCATGTTTAAGAGTGTTTAGAAAGTCTGGTACTTACACCACTAGACTTTAGCTATATTTTTTGTACCAAGACAAAGGCTTCTCCTCCACAGCTTTATCAGTCAGCCAAGATAAAATCATAATGCATAAAAGACACAGTAAGGGGAAAGCGTATCACCTTGTCATACTCCATGATGCATATCGAAGCAGCCAATTGGCAAACAATTTTTAAACTTAAAAAACTAAAGGTTAAAATCCAATCCATAGTTTAATCAATATAGTATTGAAGATGTTAGGGGTTATATGCCCTAAGGATCTAGTAGTTTTTATTTAAATAACGAGCATTTTAATGTTAGATATTTAATGTTAATAAACACAAAAAGTCATAATCATTAATAATGCGGAATTAATTAAAACATGCTAGGATTTTTATCTAGACTCCAATGCAAAGATTCTCATAGTCAACGCAGCAGTCTGGTCAGCATCCTACTTCTAGTACCTAGAGGAAATTCACAATGAAAAGAATAAGTCACGAAACTCAGTAAGGATCCCTAACTTGGATTAGTACAAGCATGTATATAAAAATGGTTTGCAAATACAAAATATCAGAAGATGCATATGATGAATGATAATACGGAGAAGGCTTCAATAAAGGCCTGCAGTTCTAAGTCTTCAATAGATAGTAATGGTGACACCGAGACTACTCTGATGGGACATGCCACTCGCGAGCCTTCAATAGATAAAAGTTTCATTGTCGGGGTTACCCTCGTAGGGTCATGCCACTAGTGGGCCTTCATTATATAAAGATTACACTTTCAGGGCTACCCTTGTAGGACAATGCCACTATCAGACCTTCATTATAAATGCATATGTAATGCAGATGTTTCAAATGCATATCAATATGGTTAATGAATCAACCGATGTTTCACAATGACATGCCAGCTTATCATGAATTAATAACTCATTGCATCATAAAATATGTATTGTTCATAGCATAGCAATGCTTTTCAGTAATTGTCAAACAAACAAACAGGGCAATCAATAAAGATTATTCAGTGAATTACACTTAATTTATCCATCACAATATGTATAATTCATAGCATAGCAACACTACTCAGTAATTGTCATACAAACAAATAGAGCAATCAATTCAGATCATCAAGTAAATTACACTCAATTTATCGAGCACATGCTTGTATTTACCCACAAGATTCCAGTTAAGGATATAATTTTATTACCTGTTCGAATCCACTTTTTAGCTTCTTAGCTCCAAATCCATCATTCGGGGAAGACAGGTACTCAAATATTGCCATGTCGAATGAATAGGTTAGAACTAGCACCTATGATCATTAAAAACGAACTCAGGACGTCAAAATTATTAAAAGGGATCAAACTTAGAAAAATTAGTTTTCGGGTCTGGGGCTCAATCAACTTGGTTGATTGGTCAAAGTTGGTCAAATCTGTCAAAAATCAGCCAAATGAACTCTCCTTTTTAATAACTCGTGGCCTAAATGCAATGAAATAAAGGCTAAAGGATTTTAAAAAGTCATTTTACATTGTTGGTCAAAACTTACTTTGATTGGTCAAAATGCTCACATGGCTTGGTCTAACTTTGTAAAGTGAAAATAAAGACCAACAATGGTGGTTTTGAAAACAAGCTCTTACATGGTGCTCCAACAATTTCCACCCATGGATTTAACAAGGGTGTAAATCATACAATAAGTACCAAAATGGGTTTCATAAGGTTTTAACTTATTAACCTCATACAACCAAGTCAATCTTTATCAAGAACTTTAATCGCATTTAGTAATATAGTTCAACGACGCCACAAAACTTCAATATTGACATCACAAAAATAAGACCAAAAGCTTAGTGAAAGAAAACATACAAAGGGAGAACGCGATGGGATCTTGCTTAGGTGAACGAAAATAGATCAAACTCGTGACGCTGGTGTTGAACTGGATTAACACCAAACAATGAAACCACTGCACCACCAATCCTTTCGATAAATTTCAAGGACTATTAGTTAAATTAAGTTGGAAAGCTTGGATTGTTACAAACAAGGAGGGATTAGATCCCGGGTTCGTTGTACCTTTCAACATATAGATCCATCGATCTCTAGCTCATAATTGTTGGTACACTGTTAAACTTAATTCATGCCAATTATATGGATTAAATATATGGGACATAATTAATTAATATATTCATGGATTAAATATGTGGGACAAGCTCATACACTTGAAGAGTTCAAATTCATGGATTAAATATGTGGGGCATAATTAATAGGAGTGTTAATTTTAATGGTTAAACTTAATTAACTAATATATTGGATATATTAATTTAATATTTATTTGATAATATTAAAGAGAAAAAAATTAATTAATTGGATAAAATAGTTATAAATAATTATGAGATAATTATTGAAAGTTCTCAGTTATAAATATATTGAACATAATTAGTTAATAATTATTGGATAATTATAATTAAATTTGAGAATTATAATTAATATGTTAGACATATTAATTGAACTAATAATTATTGGATAATTATTATTAAGTTTGAGAGTTATAATTAATATGTTAGACATATTAATTGAACTAATAATTATTGGATAATTATTATTAAGTTTGAGAGTTATAATT
>JBBMEG010068180.1:0-10317 GCA_037832605.1 Cyclanthera cordifolia
CCTAAACTATATTCTTGTGACATTCGATCCTTAAGCATCCACAACTTATCCATATCTCAACTAAAATAATACCTACATACAAGGTGAAAATCCAAACACAAATTTGTAAGGCACTACTTGAAACATATAACTAAACCCACAAACACTAAAAAATAGCAAAAAAAAATAAAATAAAACTATAGCAAAATAAAAAATAGAAAAAAAAGTAAAAAATAACAAAACAATTAGTACCTTTGAATGTAGAAGGTGGAAGAGAAGCTCGAGCCCGAATCCAAGAGATGAAAATGAGAAGGAAGATAAGCTAGAGATTAAAATTTTGTAGGTTTTGAGAGAGTTTTTTAGACGGTTTTGGCCGCGGGTAAATAGAAAAGAAAGTTGAGAAGAAGAAAAAGAAAAGTAATGGAGTTTTTTGGGAAGAAGAAGGAGAAGAAGCTTTAAAATGTAGTAGGGTTTCACTGAAAATTAGGAAGAAAAGAGCTACTGGGAAGAAGAAAGAAGCGTGAAAACGTACTGAATAAATGAAACTGAAGCAAAGAAAAATATAACTGAAGTTTTGAAATATGGTTTAGGTGTCGGACCACCTTTTAGTGTCGGTCAGACCGGCACCAATTATTTTTGGTGTCGATCTCACCGACACCATATATTTGTTGGGCCAATTTTTTTATATATGGTGTCGGTCTGACCGATACCTATTGTTCAAACCGACACCATATATTTGTTGGGCCGGTTTTCATGGAAGATCGTCCATCACCGAATCCAATCGGCTAGAAAGCACAAATATAATTAAACACTAAATAAAAAGGTAAGCACCCATGGCCTAATGGATAAGGCGTCTGACTTCTAATCAGGCGATTGTGGGTTCAAGTCCCACTGGGTGTGATTTAATTTTTTAGAATTCGAGCTACCAAACGCAAGGGACGTTCCCAAGCCGTAAAAAACACATGGAAAAACATTCATATGATCGACCATATTTGAAAAACAAAAACTATTAAAAGAAAGGATAAGCTTTACATAGCCTGCCAAGATATAAGCTTCAAGATTTGGCAACTCCTAAGGATTATGGTATAAACCTTTCCAAACAGCCAAACCTTCCATGATTAAGGCCGACTGAGCTTTGATACCGCTTTTTTCTCCAATAAAAAACGTTCTTCCTGCTTCGTCACTAACAATCCTATTTCATGGAGGATCGTCCATCACCGAATCCAATCGGATAGAAAGCACCAATATAATTAAACACTATATTGAAAATGTAAGCACCCATGGCCTAATGGATAAGGCGTCTGACTTCTAATCAGGCGATTGTGAGTTCGAGTCCCACTGGGTGTGATTTAATTTTTTAGAATTCGAGCTACAAACACATGGAAAAACATTCCTATGATCAACCATATTTGGAAAACAAAAACTATTAAAAGAAAGGATAAGCACAATGACATTGCTGAGTTTAGGCTTGAGAAGCACCACAAATCATATCAATCATCGCTTTAGAGTTTGACTCGGCCAAGATATTAGCTTACCTTCCATGATTAAGGCCGACTGAGCTTTGATACCACCTTTTTCTCCAATAAAAAACGTCTTCCAGCTTCGTCACGAACAATCCATCTGATCCCTCCTTCTAATCGATCTTAGAACCACGAATAAGTGTAATGTGGCTATTTCATGGAGGATCGTCCATCCTCCGAATCCAACCAGCTAGAAAGCACCAATATAAATAAACACTAAATTGACAAGTAAGCACCCATGACCTAATGGATAAAGGCGTCGGACTAAGTGTACTGTGGCTTCCAAATTTTGGCAAGCAGATCATAATTAAACGTCGAAGCTTTCTCCGCCTTGGCATCATTCCAAGCCAAATGACACACACTCTTAAAGCCGAACATCCCATTTTTACGCGATTCCACATTAGTTCATCCTTTTGGTAAGCTGACCCAAGGGGGTGCTCAACACTAGCCTCGTTTCCTTCACCAAAAAAATCTCAATCCTTGGAAGTGGTTCTCGTTACTTAAATTTTCCACTTTGAAGTCTGAGAGGAATATAGTTTAGTAGATAAGCAAATTAGAAAGTGATTTTACATAAAATAAGTGATGAAAATTATATTTTTATTCCATAAATTTGAGACGTAGTTGTTACAATAAAACAAAAAAAGCTTGAGATCTTTCTTTATTTCTGTATGTTTCGAAATCAACAATTCTTACTCTTTGATCACCTTCTCTATAGAAAAATAATGTTTACTTTTACTATTAATATTTCAATAATGTTCATTTACAAGTATCTCTTCTTTTGTATCAAGCATGTCTGTACATTATATATGAACTTTGTATTGCTTTTTGGTGAATACAAAAGAATAAAAAAACAATTTAAGGATTTAATTATTGTGTTGTACAATCTAAATTTTTCTTGAGTTTTCGTCATAAAATATCAATAGATTATTCTAATTGTGTTTCATGAATCTTAACCTTTTTATTTTTCATTTTTTTAAGGATTTATCATTTAAATTTAATTAATCTATTTAACAAATTTGTGGGATTCTATTAAGATATATTGAACTTTAGCTCCTGATTTCTCCCCAAGTAGGTAAGCCACAGTTTTTCAAGAGAGGTTTCCTTTAATTTGTTTCTAAAAGAGTCGGTTCTTAGCAAAGTTGGGCATCTTTTGTGGTGCAGAGGTGGGGGTTGTGTATCCCGAGTCAGTTGGGAAGTAATAGGATGGAGGACTTTAAAAAGCTAATAATAAGAATGAGGATAATAGAGGAAGAGAAGGCTGGTATGGTGGAAATTAAGGATAATAAAGTGGAAGAGGCGGATAGAGATCTATGCAACTCACATACTGCTAATTACTTATATCTAGATCAACTAATGCAAACACTTTTAGGAGGTTGTTGCCAAAGATATGGGGGGGTTTGATCATAGAGCTGAGATAGAATTTCAAGGAAGAAACCTTTTTCAGTGCCATTTTGAAATAAGGAGGATAAAATGGAAATCTTGGAGGGTGGCCCTTGGAGTTTCGACAATAGCTTAATAATGTTTGAAGAGTCCTTTGGTAGAACCCTGCCTCAAGAATTGGAGTTTAAGTGGGCTTGCTTTTGGATTCTGGTGATGAAGCTGTCGTCTATGTGCTTAACTGGCTGGTGGGCGAAAGTGGTAGGGAACATGTAGGAGTCTGTATGGATGTCAATATTGAAGCGCATAAGCGATGTAAGTGTCGCACGCGCGGGATCAAAGTCAGGGTGAACATATCAAAAGCGTTGAAGAGAGGTATTTATAACAAGTAAGGCTCAATGACAGAGGATAAATGGTTCTCGAAAGCGTATGTCAAACTTCCTAAGTTTTGTTATAGATGTGGGAAAATCGGATACAATACGAATGATTGTAAGGATTTGGAAGAAACGGGGGAGCAAAAGATCTAGTTTATAAGAGTTGAATTAGAGCTGAGGTTGTTAAGACAAGGGAAAATGAGAGGTTTGGGGAAGGTTATATTAACAAAGAACTATGAGGTGGAAAAGATGAGGAGGACCACTTCACAGATAGTAGGAAGATGGAAACAAGCCAACTCTTTGGAAGAGGAAGAGAGAGATTACGAAATAGTAGATTGAGAGACAGAGAAGAATTTGTTGCAAGAGTAGAAGATTGGAGATTCGATGAAGGAATAAGGGGAGAGGGGGAATCGAGAAAAAACTAGGGAGATGGCGATAAGGGTTTCTTTAGCTATATTAGAGTAAAGTAGCTGTTAGAATGTAATGCTTGTATTTGATTGCTTAAGTGACGTCGTTTTGGCATAGTTGTTCTTAATCTACAAAGTGAAGTCGTTCCCCTTCTTCTCTTTTTGGCTCTAACAAACTATCCACGTATTAAAGGTTTATTGGGTGTATTTTCCTTGGTGCTCACTCTCCTTCAGCTATTTAGCTAAGGCTGAGCACATGAAATCATATATAGAAATTATCTCTTTTGTCCTATTTGTACCTTCTTCCTCCTTCGTCATTTTTAGGTCAGTGAGAAATTCCAACTTGGTATCAAAGCTTCTCTAGGCTAAACGCCATGGCAACCAAACTTTGACTTCCGCAAACAACAATGTCGACTCAGCCTCTGTTATCTCGTCATCTCAGGTGACAAACAAAATTTTCCCAAATCTTTATTTTGAACATCCCTTAAGCACTGTGTTGACTGTAAAATTAGATGAAAAGAATTTTCTCTTGTGGCGTGGGATGGTCTTAGCGATTTTAAGAGGACAAAGGGTTGACAGCCATGTTCTTGGCACCAAAACTCAACCTGACGAATTGATTGAAATTCAACTTGAAGATGGAACAACACAGAAACAACCAAATCCCCAATATGAGGAATGGTTTACTGTGGATCGAGCACTCATAGGGTGGCTATTTGGATCTAGGGCTCCAGCGATCGCCTCAAATGTGGTCAACTTCGAGACATCTCGAGAAGTGTGGAAAGCTCTGGAGCTCATGTTTGGAGCGACCAACAAATCATGCATTAACTAGGTGAGATCAAAGCTGTAAAACACAAAGAAAATGTTGGACTACCTTTCAATGATGAAATAAACCGCTGAACACCTACAACTAGCAGGTGCCCCTGTTCTGTTAAGCGACCTCATTTTTTATGTTATTGGTGGCCTAGATTCTGAGTACATTCCAGTCGTTTGGTCAATTGAGGGAAGAGAATTCAGCTTGTGGCAGGAATTCCATGATGTTCTTATCACTTTCGAAGGAACTCTTAGTAGATATCAAACTTCTCCTCTACCTGGTGATCACTCTACTAACTGTGCAGCTCATGGAAGACAAAATAATCAACCACTGCGTTATAATCAAGGAAGCAAAGACTCAAATCGTGGGCAATATAACATGTTTCAACGAAATGGAAATTGAGGAAGATATAATAGAGGCAGAGGACGCAGCCAAGGTAGTAGAGGGAGAACAAACAGTTGGCAAAGTCTGAGTCAAAACCAAGAAAATTACTCATGTAAATCATAAAATACATTCTCTTAATCTCCCTTGTATTGTCATCTCTACTGGAAACCAGGTCATGACATCTCCATCTGTTGGTATCGGTTTGATGAGAACTACAAAAATCTAAATAATCTGACCAGAAGTAGCACCACAAATGAGAATACTGCCCTGATTGCTACACCTAAAGCTATCACAGACACTTATTGGCTTGCTGACACTGGTGCTAGTGCTCATGTGACTGCTGAGGGATCAAACATAAAAGATGACACTTCATGTTCAGGTAACAAAACTCTAGCTGTTGGTGATGGTTCAAAACTAGGAATAGCTAATGTTATAAACTTTGAGATAGGCTCATCAGCTAGAAATCTTAAGCTACTTGATATACTTCATGTTCCTGCAATATGTCACAACTTGCTTAGTATATCAAGATTTACTATGGATAACAATGTATTTATGGAATTTCACCCCTTGTATTGTCTTGTGAAGGATAAGGACACAAACAATGTGGTGTTGCGTGGAACACTAAGGAATGGGTTGTACCATCTAGCCCTACATATAGCATCATTAAAGAAGTCTCCCTTCAATCCAAAATCCACTTATCAGTCTTCATCACAAACTGCTGCCGAGTCTAGTCCCTTTTTAAGTCTTATGTCAAATGTTGCTATCAATAAAAATGTTTCTAGCAGTGTGCCAAAAGCCTTATGGCATCAAAGAATAGGGCATAGTTCAGATAGAGTTCTTTCTTTAGTTCTCAAAGCTTGTAATCTCACTTTATCATCAAATGAACCAAAGTTTTTTTGTGAATCTTGTCAATTCGGCAAGTCTCATGCCTTCCCCTTTCCCCACTCTCACACAAATATCACCAAACCTTTTGAACTTGTATCATGTGACCTATGCGGACCCTCCCATGTTCTCTTATCAGCTGGCTATGCTTATTACATAAGCTTTGTTGGTCACTTTAGCCATTTCACTCACATCTTTCCTCTAAAAACAAAAGAAAATGCCTTACCTGCCTTCCTATAATACAAAAACCTTGCTGAAAACTTGTTTGACACCAAAATAAAAACTCTCCAAAGTGACTGGGGAGGTGAATTTCGCTCTTTCTCTGCTGTTCTTTAGCAATTTGGTATTCCCTTTCGACATTCTTGTCCCCACACCAGCCAACAAAATGGCCTCGTGGAGAGAAAGCATCATCATATTGTTGAAATAGGACTTACCTTCCTTGCCCAAGCCTTCATGCCTTTCCAATACTGGTGGGATGCCTTCTCTTCTCTAGTTTTAATCATTAACCGACTACCTACCCCTGTTCTAAACAACAAAACTCCCTATGAACAAGTTCATCATTCCCAACCTGATTATAAATTCCTCAAAGTGTTTGGCACCGCCTGCTACCCTTGTCTTCGTCCGTATCAGCATCACAAATTTTAATTCCACAGCACTGAATGTGTTTTCCTTGGTTATAGTGCAAGTCACAAAGGTTACAAGTGCCTTAGTCAATCTGGTCTTCTATATATCCTCGCCATGTTGTGTTCAATGAGCATGGCTTTCCTTTCAAGCCGTCATTCTTCCTCCATACTACCAACACTCCCTATTCCCGTGTTGTCTTAACCATTCCCTTTCCCAGCCTCACATCTTTTACCTCTGACCCATCTCCTTGTGCTCCACCAGCATCACCTTCACAAGCCGTTGCCACTTCCGTGAGCAACAGTCGTGGATCAGACTCACCCATCTTACCGTCCTCTACTGCTGATGATCATGTTATTACCAGTCTGCACATCAGTCCATCTACTACTCTACCTCTTGCACAAACTACTGCTCTCATCATCCTATGACCATTCGCTCAAAGTCTAGTATATTCAAGCCCAAAACATGGGCATACATGCTCTCTCACTCAGGTCCCTAGAACTGCAAAAGCTACCCTTCTTCATCCACTATGGAAGCAAGCCATGGAAATGAAATCTCTGCTCTCAACATGAATTCCACATGGTCTCTTGTTCTTGCTAAGCCTCATATGCATACTATTGGCTGTAAATGGGTCTTAAGAGTCAAGACAAAAGCTGATGGCTCCTTTGATAGGTTCAAAGCACGCCTTGTTGCTAAGGGCTTCCATCAACAACCTGGTGTTGATTATCATGAAACCTTGAGTCTTGTTATCAAGGCTCCAACAATTCGTATTATACTAGCTCTAGCTGTCAATAATGACTGGGCCATTCGTCAAATTGATGTCAACAATGCCTTCTTAAATGGTGAGTTACATGAAACTGTCCACATGACCCAACCAACTGGCTTTGTTGATGCTGCACACCCCAACCATGTTTGCCACCTCCATAAGGCTGTCTATGGTCTCAAACAAGCACCACGCGCCTGGTTTGACAAGCTCAAAGCCACTCTATCTCTATGGGGTTTCACCAACTTCATAACTGATCCATCACTGTTCTTTATTAAAAACCATTATCTAACATTATTTATCCTTATTTATGTAGATGACATCATTGTTACAGGAAACTCAACCTCCTATATTGACAAGTTTATTTACCAACTCAACTCTACATTTTCTCTCAAGGATATGGGCACCCTCACATGCTACTTGGGTGTTGTAGTGTCGAACTCCACAAGGCATTCATCTCTTGTAGGCTTAGTACATAAGCGACCTCTTGCATCGCCTTGAGCTTGACTATCTCAAGCCTTGCTCAACACCAGCGGTAACTAGCAAGCAGCTATCCTTGTATGATGGTGAACCGCTGGAAAATCCCACTGTTTATAGCAGACTCTTTGGTACCCTTCATTATCTATCTCACACAAGACTTGATATCTCTTTCATTGTCAACAAGCTCAGCCAATTCAATCATCAACCCACCTCTACGAATTGAACTGCAACTAAACGTGTACTTTGTTACCTCAAAGGTACTCTTGACTATGGTCTCTTCATTCCGAAGTCCTGTTCCACTACTATTACAGCTTTTAGTGACGCTGATTGAGCTTGTGAGGTTGATGATCGCAAAAGCATCTCTGCACATTGCATCTTCATGGGCAGTACACTTATGTCATGGAGCTTCAAAAAGCAACAAGTAGTTGCTCGCTCCAGCACCAAGTCCGAATACCGTGCTCTTGCACATTATGCTACTGATATAACGTGGATTGAATCCTTGCTGCGTGAGCTTCATGCCCTGTCTCCCCAAACTTTGACTCTGTGGTGTGATAACACCAGTGCCATATCCTTAGCGACCAATCCTGTCTTTCATGCCCGCAGCAAGCACTTTGAAATTTACCTACACTACGTCTGTGATAAAGTCATTGCTCAACAACTACATCTTCGGTATGTGCCCTCTGATGAACAGCTTGCTGACGCCCTCACAAAGCCTCTCACTAAGTAACGTTTTTGCTCCAATCATTCCAAACTTGGTGTAATACTATCACCCTCTAGTTTTTAGAGGGGATATTAGAGTAAAGTAGTAGTTAGAATATAATGCTTGTATTTGATTGCTTAAATGACGTCGTTTTGCCATAGTTGTTCTTAATCTGCAAAGCGACATCGTTCCTCTTCTTCTCTTTTTGCCTCTAACAAACTATCCACGTGTTAAAGGTTTATTGGGTGTATTTGCCTTGGTGCTCACTCTTCTTCAGCTATTTAGCTAAGGTTGAGCACATGAAATCATATATAGAAATTATCTCTTTTGTCCTATCTGCACCTTTTTCCTCCTTAGTCATTTTAGGTCAGTGAGAAATTCCAACTAGCTATGATGATCATGGAAGGGAAGAAGGTTTTTCAGGGAAGCCGACAGGGAGTGAAAAGGCCAGAAAGGCGCTAGAAAACCTTGACCAGAAAGGAAAAATAGTAACAGGTACAAAAGAGGTGTTAGAGCAACGGGTCTTTCTAGAACGGTTCAAACAGAGCAGGTGATAGGAAAGGTCAAATCCTAAGTTGTACGGGGATGACTTTGGGACGTCGATCAAGGGTTTTTGAAAGCTCGTGGGGGAAATTCAAGTTGAGCCTACAAAGATTAATCAGATGAGGGGAAAGGAAATTGTTGGCGGGCTAGTTGGGCCTAGGAGTTTTGATAAATTCAGTCGGATGAGGCATCAATAAGCCAGGTGAATTTTAGAAAGAGAGCCGATTTGTGGGCTTATGTGGAAACAGTAAGTAACCTATGCAAAGGAAAGATGGGAATCAAGCTGAAATGGATATCATTAGCCCATCCAAATTCACAAAAACAGGCCAAATGGCAGCTGGGCAGGAAGGTTGGGAGCAACCAGGCTCAAAGCTCGGGGGTGCATTGAGCCCAAAAAAAGGGAAGAAATTTTAAGCAGCTTATCTCCACAAAACTAGGAAAATATACTGAGTAAGGAAGGGGAGGACAGAGAAGAGGATACCATGGGAAGAAAAATAAAAGAAGGAAGGTGGAAAAAGAAAGCAAGAGGGAAAAAAAAAAGTGGTACTTCGAAAAAAGAAGGAGAGGAGGAGGAGAATATAGGTCTAATTACTAAGGGGAAGAAGCATATGACCTCGAGGGAAACCAAGATAATAAGGAAGGGAAAAAATACAAGATCACAAACGTTGATGAGAGCAACAACATATTGGCGGAGACTTGATGCAGTCTCGCTGAATGCAATGAAAATCTTAAGTTGGAATGTTCGAGGGTTGGGGAACCCTCGAACTATAAATGCACTTTGTTACGAAGTGCAAAAAGCGATTCTCCTTTCGATTTTCCTCTCTGAGTGTAACGCCCCAAACTTAAGTGCAACACCTCTATCAAAACCAAAAGTGATGAAAAGAAGGAAATGAAAGAATTGAAGGGAAGGGGGCGGGAGAATGAAAATAAGAAATTGTAGGAAGAGAGGCGGCTCGCAATTAAAGTCTAGGAATTTAAAAGATAGAATATTGATGATTACAGGTTACTCAAGATGAACCGTGGAGGTTGGTGTAGTAGTATATTAACGAGCTTACATGAGTTTAGTTATTATAACCCAGGAGTTGTGAACGTGCTATTTTGTAATATCAACTTGATTTTTTTTTTTTTTTTTTTTTTTGCAGTGTTCTTGTTTTGTTTTACACAATAGTATTTATACTTGTTAATTAATTTGGATTTTCAATGAAGTTGTTTGTTTTATGTATTATTATTTTACTTTCATTAGAATGAACTGCTTTCTTATGGGAGGATAATTTGGGATATATGGTGTAAGTTTGTATGTATAAACTTATGATATCGGATGTTGAATTATAGAATTCTTCTAAATTAAACTTGGCATATATGTCAATTGATCACCCATTTAGTGTGCACATCTTATGTACTCTTAATAGTCTTTTCATGTTTACTATTGTTGTTTTACTTTGACATTGTTCAACATTTTCTTTTACTTAAAACAAA
>JBBMEG010068191.1:0-13534 GCA_037832605.1 Cyclanthera cordifolia
TAACGGCCTTGACTCTAGAGTTACTTGGACTCGGTCAACCTTGGCAGGTCCTCACCTCCATGGCCGACCCCTTAGGGTGCAGCCTTCTTATTGTAGCACTAGGACACCACGGGTGTGCAGCGTCCCTTAGCGCTACTTTGGACTTGGTCCACTTATCCACATGAAAGTCTTAACCTCCACGACCAACCCACCCGAGTTAGCCTACTCAACCGCCCTCCTCAGAGGTTGGCTTTCGACTCGATCACCCCTTACTGGTTCTCACCTCCACGACCCAACCCACTCGGGTTGACCTACTCGTTTTAACCGGGGACGCCACGGGGTGCACCATCTGCCTGCATTACTTGGACGCGGTCGACTTCTAGAGGAGAGTCCTGACCTCCACAACCAACCCACTCAGGCTGACCTACTCGTTGTAACCGGGGACGTCACGGGCTGCGACGCCTCTAAACGTTACTTGGACTCGGTCGACTCGTCCATAGGAATGTCCTAACCTTCACGGCCAGCCCACTCGGGTTGGCCTACTCGTTGTAACTAGGGACGCTACGGGGTGCAGCGCCTTCATACGTTACATGAGTTTGGTCGACTCTGAGGGAGTCCTAACCTCCACGATAAATCCACTCGGATTGACCTACTCGTTGCCGAACCCAAGAAGAGCGAGGTTGCAAGGGCCAACTTTGGGGGTCCTTGCATTCCTTGGCTGACCCCTAGAGGTGTCGGACTTGCTTGGCCGACCCCAGGGGGTCGGTATAGACTTGGCCGACCCCTGGGGGGTTGTGGCCTCCATTTGGCCGACCCTTGAGGGGTCTGTAATGGCGAGGCCGGCCCTTAAGGGGTCGGAAATGGACTTGGCCGACCCCCGGAGGGTTGTGGCCTACATTTAGCTAACCCCCGAGGGGTCAACAATGGTGAGGCCGATCCCCAAGGGGTTAGAAATGGACATGGCCGACCCCCAGGGGATTGTGGCCTCTATTTGGCCGACCCTCGAATGTCGGTGCTGGCGTGGCCGACCCCCTAGGAATCGAGGCCTCCATTTGGCCGACCCCTTAGGGGTCGGCGTCAGGTGTTTTTCCCTTCGGGTAGTTCCCAACTTCGTCCAAGTGTTTCGGGATATTTTAGCCTACGACAATTATCACATTCCATAAGAGCTTTATTTTTCAACAATGCCCTCCAAAACAAATATACATCTTGAAATCATTTCCTTAATAGTTTACTTGCATAATTTCCTTTAATTAAAATACATATGTAAATGTATTTTATATTTTTTTTTTGAAAATAAAATCCATGAGGCACTATAAGATTTATAATCAGAAAAACTCGAGTTATTACAATCCTACCCACTTAGAAAAAAATTCGTCTTAGAAAGTTGTCTTAGGTCTAACAACTACGCAACACAAAACTCAGCCACCAATTAGATATAATAACCATAACAGGAGTGTCACCCACCAACTGAACTCACTTTCTAACGTCCAAACTAAGCTTGCTTGCGAGAAATAGCAAAACCAACAGAAATGCTTAAGGCATTACAAGCACACTACCTCATACAAGCTTCCACCGACAACAACACCAAAAACACTCTAGACCAATCTTTCAAGGATCATGAATGATCTAAGTCTTCTAAAACGAAACTCTTACCAGTTACTATCCTTACAAAGTAAACAATAACACTGCCAACATTCCGATAAACTACGAGACTCCCAATCTTGGTCCTTAAGCCATTGCAAAAATCCTTGATTCAACTCGACCCTCTACTCAATTATGAACGATCAAAAGGCAACAAAAGCGGAAAAACCCAATAATCCTTAAAGGACATCGCTTATCTATGACGACTATCCAACTTAACGACAACAAATCCTTCAGTGATTTTCCAAGACAACGACTAACAGTAATAAGGAGATCCTCTAGATGTAACTGAGATCCAACAAAACTCAAGCTCCAATCGTCTGACAAAACTCAAGTCCATCTTACATGAGCGTAACCTCTCTCGGCTCAATAACCAAGGCCACAAAATCTTCTCCCAAGAAGCTCAAAGAACAAGCATCTTTAAAATTTCTGCTCAAAATATTGGCACAAAGAAATGTCACTAGAATGCTGCTCGCTGAGGCAGCAACAAACAATAACGTACGACGGAGGACAACTTGTTCTTAAAAGCAAACTATTATTTCTAGTCACAAACTCAATATATCAACTTGAAGCATCTGATAGGAATCCAACCCCAACCTCAAATCTCCACTACGTCTCTTTAAATATGAGTTTTTACCAACCTTGTTCACCCCAACCCCTTAGAAAAGCACATCAAAAGACTTCTGTCTCTTAAACTTCACGAAAAACCATTCGACAACTCATGCCACACAAGCAAATGGCCACTCGGCCTCACAACCAATACTGCGAACTCGGGTCATGTGCACAATAGGTGGAAACACTTCCACAACTTGGCTATAACTCTCCAAGACAAACGTCAATTGGTCGGGGTCGTGTCTACTCTTACAACACACTCATAGAAACCATTACACGGTTAAAAACAACCTTCTCAACAGTTGCTACCAACAACGCAAAACTAAGGACCAATACTGAAATACCAAAACACTAAGAACCTTTTAAGTTACAACTACCAAAACTCTTACTCAAAGATGGAAGCACCATAACGAGTTTTTTTTTTTTTTACAAAAAGTGATGATCTAAACAATTGACTGCACTTTTCAGTCACTCATTAACAATCAACCTTACATGATGTTCTGGCAACATGCTAACCCATCATCAACTTAACAATCTTGGTTTAGGGCCTTTCCTAGCCAACCTAGCACTTGCAACAATCTTACCTTCAATTTATCACTAATTTTCTTGGGAAAGATCTCAAAGCTTACCAAAAAGATTTTCAACATGAATAACTTTCGACAAGGGAACATCCAATAATGGATACTGCACTCCCACTAAAAAATCAACTTGAGTGACAACGAAATGTTTCCAGAAACGACAAACTTTTAGAAACAAGGACTTATTGGAACCTAAGCAACTACTTAAACTAACAATCACAGGCTTACTAGCTAATTCAACCAAGAATAACTTACTCCAACTACTCAAAATAGAACTTTACTTCCTAGAGAACATATCGCGCTACCTGCAACAACTTATCCAACATGGGTGGTTAACCAACAACCATTCTCATAGCATCCACAAGTTAACAAAAACTCACAACTTTTCAAAAGGTAACCAAACCTTTATTGGCAAACTAAGATTCAAAATCTTAGTAAAATATCATCACGAACCACTCTAGGGTTCCAATGCTCTACCATTTTACCTTAAAAGTTATGAACAACCATTGAGTCTCTAAACTCAAAATTGAACTCCTACAAGTGGCTTACTATAACAACAATGCAACATTTCATCTTAATGAATGCACACAACTATCATGAGCTCTTTTCTTTTATCACCAAGAGAACACAACAAAAAACATATTGTACTAGGGCACCTTGATCCACAAGTTACATCCTTGAAAGGCCAAGACACTCAAACATACTTTCTTTTCAGCAACACCAAAAGCGCAACAAGGCTGACTTCATTTCTCAAGTTACCTACACAAGTTCGATAACTCAGCTCAGAACCACAACCTTCAAACAATAGCTCCAACTAGCACAAAGTTTAGGAAAACACAACCACCAAGGGTAACTACCAACTCGTTCCTACTACTCTAGGAAAGCTCAGGCACTACTGGCTCGAAACAACAAAGCTACAAGCTCAGCTAGTCAAGTCTAACTCGACCTAGCACAAATCCAATATTGAGAAGATACAAATCAATACTGTGGGTTCTGGAGCTCGAAATTGAGATCCCAGTTCACGGATCTTCTAACATACTAGTTGGGAAGTCTTACTCAATCTGGTCTACTACTTGGCCGTCCACCTTACAATGTGATAAGCCAATAACTATTCATTCAGCTACTCACTTTAAGAATGACGAATCATTCAGACACCATCTCAGGAATTCATAAACAAACTATTTAGTTTCACTTATAGAGCTTCTAGTCTGCCTTTCGGTATATAAATCTCGGGTTGGTTTCAAGGTCGTTACTCTTGAAACTCAAAACTATAATAACACATATATCATTTATCAACAAGATATCACATCAATATTCATCAATCCACATCAAGCATGTTTAGTATATCACGTCAACATTTGTCAATTCACATAAAGCATGCTCAGGAAATCATATCAACATTTATCGTCAGTATACCTCATGCTCAGGTTATCATATCAACATTTCTCAATCATGATCAAAATATTACATCGAGTAATTCTAAAAGGCTTAATTGTAGATTGTATACTCAGAATCCAACTTGTTACCTGATGATGACCAGTTCACAAATGACTATGGGAACCAACGACTTACATCATAAGCCAGTCTACATAATCTATGACTCTAAGCTCTGATACCAACTATAAGGACCCAAATTTTCAAAGAATAAAACCAAAGACCTTACTTAACTCCAATACATGAAAATCAGTTATAAAACAAATTTTAATGGATAAATCAATGCATTTATTGAAAACAGTTTCTCAGTGAAATCCCAAAAATATTTAATATACTCAGAAAGTAATCATTAAAACCTCGAAATTTAAAACATGTTATACTCAGAAAGTCATAATCATTAAAAACGCGAAATTTAAAACATGTTAGGACTTTTACAAGACTCTAGTGCAATGTTCCCCATAGTCATTGCACCAGCCTGGTCAACATCCTGGTTCAAATACCTAGAGAAAATCCACATTGGAAGGGATGAGTCGTGAAACTCAATAAGGAGCCCCACCTCGGGGTTCAACATGTATAAAGTCAAAAGAGCATATCATATAATACAACATACGCCATAAACCAATAATTCAACATTATCAAGGGTTACACTAACCAAAATCTCCTACTGTGCCAAGTCATAGAATGTCAACACCTCATAAAGAGATTAATCCCCTATGTCAAAGACCAAAACTACCCCTCGTTAAGTCACTAGACTCTGGGTTAATCTAGGTAACCTATGCTAGTGTGAGAGTCTTTCGGTGAGCTGAGCTACCTGGTAGCCCTAGGCCTCAAACACTCACTACGTAATGGTAGTACAAGCACCCAACGTGGGGGATATCACTCATACCCTCACTCCTAGAAAGCCAAGCAACGCTGGTAGGTATGGCTAATCGAATGGCCTCCCGATCCCTAACACTACTACGAGTGAGAATATCGTCCTCTCGTCTAGCACCTAATCAAACCCTCTTTTGCTACCTATGTTCAGGTCACGTCTGTCCTGAACACCGATGCGAGGACTAAAATCACATGGCCCACGTGAGACAACTTTAAAATCATTGATTCCTTATGGAACACTGAAAACTGGTCCCCTTTGGAACAATTAAAACTTTATAAATCATTTTGGTTAGTTCCCAATGGAACATCATGACTCAACATATATAAACAACTCAAAAGGCTAGTTCTCTATGGAACATCACGACCCAACATATATAAACCACATCTCACAAGAATGGTACGTACAAGTACACTCATAACATGATCACATATCAGATATTTTGGAAACACATCAGACTTCACATCATCAAACAAACTCGATCAATATACATACATGTTATTACACCACAGACCACTAGATAGGGTAAGTCCTTACATGACCGAATCCATACTCAAGTTTCATAGCTCTAAATCTATTGAACTGCGAAGACTGATGCCCCAACATGGCCCTATCAAATGAATAGGTTAGAACTAACACCTAATACGATTAAAAATAAACTCAAGACGTCAAAATTAATAAAAGGGATCAAACTTCAAAAATGAGTTTTGGAGTCTTGGGCTTGGTCAACTTAATCCACAAAAGTCCGAGGTGGTTAAGGATGATCAAGGTTCACTATTCTTACATGGTTTAACGCCAATTTAATCATAATGCACGCTTTGGTCAAACTTTACCAAACATATCCAAGATACGTTATTAACTATCATGGAATAATCATCTTGACACATGAATATCAATTCACAATTTTGACCAACTAATCCTACATGGATTCCTCATCAATTAAACAACTTTGATTTTATACCTTTACATAACCCCAACAATCCTCATGGATTCTATATTAATCAATTCAAATAAAGGGTCTCTCACTTTAAAATATAGTCAAAATAGTCACAAGAGTTCCACCTGTCATCACTTCCAAATAACCTTTTATTTTCTCAAAAGAAATCACCAAAAACTTCCGTAACCTTTAATGAAATTTAAAACAAACAAGGCTAACAATACTTCAAGGTTTATCATCAATTTCTAACAATAGGGTTTCAAAAAATCTACAAGGATTTTCAAGTGGCTAACAATTATGACTTAACCATGATCAAATAAACAACAATTATTTCACAATATGGTTTCCAGCATAATACAATAAACACCAAGGATATGTACCTCATAGTTCCACAAAAGAAAATGCTAAAATAAAAAACCAAAAGAAACAAATAAATAGAGACCTTGGGCGGAAATTCGGCGGTAATGATCGACGACCACATCAACAACTACACAACGCAGCTGAACTCGGATGAACAACAACAATATGAACTCAAATCTGAGCTAAGACGAGAGCGGGCTACGCAAATTACGAATGTTGCAGCAACGTCATCGACTCAGCTTCGCGCGACGTTTTGACAGCGAGATGTGCACTAAAGGACAACGCCACGCCATGGCAGTAAGGTGTTGCACGCGCGTGTTCGAGTTAGGCGCATCAGGATGACCTGCTTGCCTCAGATTTGTGATAAGGAACGCTTGCAAGCTTCCATATGGCCGAAAAAATCAGAAATCCGGTAAGGAGAAGGTTGAGTTTGGAAAGTTTCATTTGGGGAAGATAATGAAAAGTAGTTGCACTCAAAATGAGGGTGGGATGAAAGAGAGACGTGATGTGAGTTGATAGGTCAAAAGCAAAAGTGATTTAAGATGGGTAAGGGAGTGTTTGTTTGTAATGGTTATGGAGTTTTTCAAATAGCGGGTGTTTAGGTAGGTGCTAACTCAAACAAATTGAGTTTACATAGATGCTTAGCTACACTTATAAATAAAGTGATTTTTAATTCACAAACTCAATTTAGTTCCACATAAATTTAATTAATGCCTTTAAGCTAATTTCTTAAATTTTTTAAGGATAAAAATCCACTTTTAAAGCTATAAATCTTTGGGTCGTTACATTTGTAGTTAGCTGTGGAAACTTTCGAGGACGAAAGTTCTTTTAAGAGAGGAAGACTTGTAATACATTAATTAAAGAAAAGAAAGGTCAAAGTTAAACGTTGACCAAGTTCAAGCGACGTCATTTTTGTTATGATCAAATCAATGTTGTTGGGTGCAACGTGTGAACGTCGATTTGTGCATAAGTGGAACGGTTTTCATTTCTAAAGGAAACAACGCCGTCTCGATCTTCATTTTTTTTAATTCATGTCAATGATTCTATTGCTGAGTGGATGATCATCTCCGGGTTTTAGGAGCTCATGCTTGAAGCGTTGGGTGATACGTACATACTACCTCGACTTTAAGGTAAGTAGCTTGTTTTTATGTAGTGTACATTCTTACTTATTGTATGAATGCTTGAGAAACCCGTGTGAGATGTTAGTTATGTTGCACACCTTTAGGGTGATGTGTGGTTTGTTAATGGTGTTTACCCGTATCTTAGAGAGATGTAAGAGTTGTTAGTGATGTTCTAGTCTTGTAAGAGTACAATGTGTTGCTAGTGATGTCTCACACCTTTGAGAGTGCAGTGTGAGGTAGATGTTCTTTTGACTGACACTAAAAGCCTCTGGTATCGCTCATTGGTGTTGGTTTGGAGCGACACCAATGTTATATGCTATCGGTCTGGACCGACACCAAAAGCCTTTGGTGTCGCTCCAAAACCGACACCAATTCTATTTGGTGTCCGTCAAGATTGACTCTAAAAGCCTTTGGTGTCGCTCATTGGTGTTGGTTTGGAGCGACACCAATGTTATATGGTGTCGATTTTTGTGCCCAACATTAAAAATATATTTTTTAATTTTAAAAAAAGATTCGTTCATGTGGGTCTCGTCCATTTTCATTTAAAAATTGCCCTCTATTATAATATCTTTTGTGGGTCACCATTTGTGTCCGACGTTAAAAGTCTCATAACTTGTATAAAAAAAAAGCTAAGTGATAATTTGTCTATTTCAAGGAAAATATAATACGAAAAAATGTCTTGAAAAGTCAATCCACCAAAATTTTATGTAGTATTAATTTATTCACCTCTAAACTCATCTTTAAATTCAATTTAACTTCTAGTTTTTGTTAAATTAACTGAAATTTTGGTAGCATAACGGCGTAACATTAAGATTATCAAAAAAATCTGTTAATCCTGTAAATTAAAAAATGAAATAATATCCTACCATAAATCAATATACACAATACATAGAGACTTTGTCTCGCTAGAAAGTGTTGCATAATATATATAGAGACTACGTATGAACAATATTTCCATAATATATATAAATAATATCGAAAATGCTATACAATAACTAATCTTTGTTCGGTAATAAAAATCTACCTATGAAGTCTACTCATTCGATTTGTACTTCATCTGTATCTTCTTGAGAGTATGATTTCGTGGTGTTAAACTAAAGCATAAAACAATATTTAGAAATAGTAAACAAAAAGTTTTGCAGAATATATAATCTAAAATTGTGAATAAAGTAAAACAAAAGCTTACTAGTTTATTTCTGAGGTGCACGTGTTGGATATCATCTTTCGCATGAACAATTGGATATTATTAATATAATAATTGTACATGACAAAAATCAAAATTGATGAGGAAACTAGTGAACAAAATTTTATCATTAATATAATAATTGTACATGACAAAAATCAAAATTGATGAGGAAACTAGTGAACAAAATTTATCATTAATATAATAATTGTACATGACAAAAATCAAAGAAATCTATGTTTTTTGTACGTATCTTCACCGATTTCTATGTTAATTTTGTGGATCTGAACCCATTTTTTATTGCCACGACCGATAAGAACTATAGAACAAAATTGAAAACATTAGGATAATAAGCTAATTGAAATAAAAAAAAACTATCAAAAACAAAAAAACTTACGTATTTATAATATGAGCTAAACTCTCTCGGGCTCCTTCTAACCCAGTGAGTTCAGAATATAAACAGTCTCGTCTTCAGAAATTAAGACTCTAAAATCCAATGGTTCCTAAACGACATAATGATGATTATAAATAATATCATCTTCATAGATTACACGCTACGAAGTTTAAAATTTAAAAATGCATACTTGCTATTAAAGGGAAAGAAGACATGTTAACAAACATACATAATCATGTCAAAACGATCAGCAAGATTCTTAATTTGCTCTTCTTGATTTTGATTTCCCAAAATCAATGCAAAACTACTACCGTCTACTAGTAGGTAGTTATCAAGAATCTGTTGATCGTAAGTAGCTCAAATGTAGCTGAAATAGATTTATGAAATGTTTGTAAATGTAACAAGTTGGTATAATAATTGAAAAAGATATAGTACTTACGCAATGTAACAAATAATTGGAGTATAGTTAATTTCTTCCATCTCACAATATTGCAAAATGTCTTCTCTCTCAAGGAAGCAGTTGTTATGAAAACTAAACATATTTTTGGTAAGATCTACTTGTAGTATGTCACTATCACTCATACTATGTTCAGCAAAGTGATAAACAAGCTTGATTGTGGTTGGAAGCGTTATGCCTGATTGATGAGATTGTGTATCTGACACAACCTTCTTACCTTTGTTTGGAAGTGACGGCTAATATAATATATTATTAGTAAAATAGTAGTTTGGTACATACTATAAATAGAAAATGTAAAATTAAATACCTCTTTCGATACATTGGTTGTCTTAATAATCCATGCACGTAGTCATGGCACAAAAGTGTTGATGACTTGTCCAAGGTATTGAAGCTCATCGTTTACAGGAATTGGAAAGTCTAAATCCTCGTTGTTTCCAATTATTAAATCCACTAGGACGCAGACCTTGTACTTTCCTAGTGGAAGACCATGAATCTTAACAGGTGCACCGCTGGATTCATACATTGTGCAATGGCAACAATGTTTTATATATTTTCAATGGCAAGTTGACATGCCACACCCTTCAAAGAAACACATAGTTAGAGTAATACCGATATTAATTTGATAATATAAGAAATGAAATGAAATTAATAATATGCAACTTACTTCTCCTTTGTCCTGGACATCAGGACGGTCAATGCATGGTTCTCTAATGACTTGAGGTGTTTGGAGGATCTCATTTGCTTGCCTCATTGGTTCTTCCGGTATCAGGTGTGATTGATCGTGATTACTTCTCATAGAATGAGAGCAACCAACTTGGCTATTTCCCATACTTGGATGAGTAATCTTGAAAAAATAGATGGAGATAAAAATTGACCAATGCCTTAACACGTCATCGATGCTCGGGTGTTCCCAAGGCTTTTGTCAAAATATTTGTACCTCGATGTGCATTTTCCAACTTATTCTGAAATTAAAATATTATCAATTAATTAAAATTAATCCATCAGAGATTTGAAGTGTTAACTATACTATCAATTAAACATCCTTACAATTCGATTGTAGGCTTCAATCGTGTCTTCATCGACGTACACTTTATCTTTTCCCTTTCGCCCTTCCATCATAGTAGTGCACGTGAGGATGAATCAGATTTAATATTTACACTCTAAATCCACCAAACAATGAATTAGTAAAATGGAATAAAATAATCATAACATATAATATATATTAAGGTTTAGAATTCTTACTAGCTCGTGACCGAGTTAAGCATAACCCTTTCTGGTCATACGGTGAGGATATTTAAGAAGATTTCGTCTCTCTTTTTGCTCTTCACTATTTTTTTTTTAATTTTAACGCATTAGTAATATGCTAAATATTAAAATAATATACACAATACAAAAGAAAAAGTAGTTACATTACGTTAAATTCCTATGATAATCAAATGTTTACAAAATGATCTCACTGTTCTTGTGTGATGTATGGGTATTTAGTATGCGGATGTACTAACTTCTCATGGTCTTTGTTTATAAATGGCTTGATATAATCTTTAGTGAGATTGTATCTAAATGTTCTGAATGTCCTCGCCATAGACATCATATCCCATGTTTCTTGAGCGAGCTCACGTAAGACTGTCACGCCTCTAGTGAACCTGTTTCGAGCAGGTCTGTTCACGGGTGTACCATCAACATGATCGCTCTCTGAGCTAAACATGATGTTAATCTGCACAACAGAGAGAAGATATGTTAAAAATATATAATTGGTTAAATTATCTTCAAAATGATTAATAGATAAGTGAACAAGTCATCATCACAATCACTAACTTATTTATTTATCAATGTACCCTCACAATCATTTCTAATATAGGTGAACAAGTCATCATAAATAATATTAGGAAATGTTTCTATAACCCCCTACCCATAATCTTGGCCGGTATCAACTTCATCATGAACATGATCTTCAACTATTCTTTGTGAAGGTATCAAAATCACCGATCGACGAGGATCAAGTGGATCTTTTATATAAAATACTTGCTTTGCTTGAGTGGCTACAATGAAGGAGTCGGATTTATGTCCAATGCGATTAAGGTATACAGTTGTAAATCCAACGTTGTCTCTGTTAAATTTCATAATTATTTTCCACCCAATCACACTTGAATAAAACGAGTGTAAAATTATGATAATCAAGCTCCCAAATTTCTTGAAGTACGCCATAAAAAGTCATTTCTGACATAAGGAGAATTTTGTCCTTCGAATTAGAAACTTGCAGAGTTTGTGCCGTTATCATAACTCCACTATTCTGCATACTTCTAAGGTCATCTCAATTTTTTGTATGATATTGAATACCATTGACCATATAAGTGGTCACTTTTGAACGAGGTACATGTGATACACACCTCGATGTAGATGATATATAATTGTTCTGAACTTCTAAAGCGAGCCCAACATGATTACATAACCAACTACTGAATTTTCGATTATGTTCGTCTTGAAGTCATTTTTATTTTTAGACCTACTAGAATTCAATTTAGACAACATCTACATGTGTTTATCTAAAATGGAAGCACAACGTCTAAGTTATGTAGTACATACAAATAAGCTTGATGAATCATATCCTTAGTTGGTGTTTTATAATTGGCAGCAGATAATTGTCGATCAATCTTATTTGCATCTGCATAATTTGATGATCGCAATCCAACAGATAAAACTCTATCCACTCTTCTACTATATAATTTTCTCCATTGCATCCCTCCTGTCGATTTCTATTACAAACATAACCTTTCAAAATCTTCATATATCTTTGAAAATGATACATCCACCTCAAATAAACTGGTCCACAAAATTCTATCTCTCTTAGAAGATGAACCATAAGGTGAACCATTATTGTGAAAAATGATTGTGGAAAAAACTTCTCCAAAAGACTTGTGACCGCTACATCATCTTGCAATCCTTTCAACTTAGTTGAATCTATCAACTAAGAACATATAGCATTAAAGAAAAAGCATAGATGAATGATAGCGTACGAACATGTTTAGGCAAAATACCACGAATTGCTACAGGTAGTAATTGTTGCATCAAAAAATGATGGTCGTGTGATTTTAACCATTAAAGTTTCGAATCACTAATCGACACTATTTTACTTATGTTTGATGAATATCCTTCAGGTACTTTAATTTCTGATAATGTTTTACACACGCTCAATTTCTCATTTCTTGTTAATGTGTAACATCCTGGAGGCAAGAATATTCTTTTCTCTCCCATTTTTGGCTAACTCGGATCTGATATTCAACTCAACTAAGTCTTCACATGTTTTTAACTCATCTTTTGTTTTTCCAGAAATATCAAGCAGGGTTCCAATAATATTAGAACAAATATTCTTCTCGATGGGCATGACATCTAAACAATGTCGCACGTGAAAATGTTTCCAATACTCAAATTCAAAAAAATTGATTTCTTTTTCCAATAAGTGTTTGCATGTTGTTCTTTTCTACGTTCTTTACCATGAGTAAATTGAATAATATTTAGTTCTGCAAGAATCTCTTCACCGCTTAACGGTTCAGGAGTGTAGGATCGAAAGGCAACACTAGATAGGGTGAATAGGGTTGTCTACTATTTTTTTTTTAATAAATAACCTACTTTTTTTTTTTACTTAATAATCAAAACTAGCAAGTTCTAAACTAACAAAAAATTATATGCGAAAATGAAATTGCAAAAAGTAAAAGATAAGGGAAAGAAGACACCGAAAGTTTTAAAGTGGTTTGGAAAATCCCTACTCCACCCCCCAAGACTCCTTCCTGGGGATTCTATTGATGATTCCCTTATCGGGTGAGAACCAAACCTACACGACCCTCTTTTTCTTAGGCTAAAGAGAAACCCAATCCTTTTTCAATGGTTCAAGTATTAAACCAATTCAATTTTCACAACCCAAGGTGTATCCCACACCTTATTACAAATCCCAAAGAATGTAAAAATAAAT
>JBBMEG010068212.1:0-13530 GCA_037832605.1 Cyclanthera cordifolia
GAAATGATATGACCTTTCTTCTTACAATAATTGCAAGTTTTATTTTTATTTTTGGATTTTGATCGATTTCTCTGATCACCATCATTTTTCTTCTCTTGTGTTCTTCCCCGAACTACTAACCCCTCTCCAGAACTCTCAGCTCCACCAGTAATATGATCCTTCATCCATATGATAAGAAAATAATTGATGCTTCAAATGCAATTTTGTAGTTAAGGTTTTTGTCATGCAAATTTGTTCTAACCTTAACCACAAACCAGCAGTAGTTTTTTCTTTCAAAACATCTTGCAAAATTTCATTCGACAAATGAAGATGTATTAAAGTAAGAGTCTTTTAGTCCTTGATTTTCTTTTCTTCTTCAGTCAAAGAAGCAGGCATTTATTTTAGCTTGCAATAATGAAAATCTAGTATTGCGATCCAAAAGCGGTACATGATGTTTCATAGTTGCCATAACAAAATAACTCAACAAAACACTAAAATCAAGATCTAATAAACTTGCTCTGATACCACTTGTCAACAAATATTTACTAGATCAAACATATACCACTTGATAACGATGCAGCGGAATAAACTAGATTTACTTATAGCAATGGTAAATATAAAATAAATGGAGTACAGAGAAAAGCAATAACACAAAGATCGAAGCCTACATCCACGGGCGTAAACGGCAAGAAATATTACATTAGAGTTCCAAAAATGAAGATTACAACGGACCACACTCACCAAAATTAATTTCTAAATGCAATTAGAAATTAATATAAAATAATTTAGAAAATAGAATTTAGTAAATTCTATTAATTGTTGCTATGAAATTATAAATACATATGCATGTATTTATACATAAGGGCGAGGGAGAAATTAAGAAATTTCTGGATGTGGAAAAATTAAGCAGCACAAACATTTTAGAATGCAACTTCTAACTTTAAATTACTGTTGTATTGACTCCTATAATGTTTCCAAATAAAATATAGAAATCAAAGTATATTCACTCTGAGGACAGACGAATGCCCTAATTAACCTTCTTGACTTCAAATAAAAAGTTTTGATTAAATTTGAAACTGACATTTTACAAAACTTTTTATTAAATTTGAAACTGACATCTTCTTCTTCTTCTTCTTCTTCTTCTTCTTCTTCTTCTTCTTCTTCTTCCATCAAAGTTAATTAACAACAAAAACAGGAACATAGCTCAATTGACATTAAAGATGTATTAGTATCCGTTAGAGTCCTCCACTCTAATGTTGTAACCTCAAAAAATAAATTTAAGATTATTTTAGACTTTATTTCTTCAGTCAAATTTTTTTATCCCTTAAGGTGGGACTATCGGCCCAAATGATGAGCTTTTTTTTTTTATTATTTATATGTGATTTCTTTTTTTTTTTTTTTTTGAAAAAAAGAAAAAGAAAAAATCTTTCATTCTTTTACACCTTTAGAAAAGTACATAGTTCTTTGTAATTTTGTGTGTGTTATTTTTTGCAATTGCAAAAAGGTGAAATAGTGGGGTTGGTTACTAAAATCATGAGCCATATATAAATTTACTATAATTAAATAATTATTTAATAATATCCAAGATTTTTTTAAAACTCGTTTAATTCCTGGTTTCTTTTGCTGTTTTTTTTTTTGTAATGTTCTTTTTTTTTTTTGCAAGTGCAAGTTCTTCGTTTCACAATTCATTGTCATGATTCTTTCACAACGATTCAATTGTTGGAAGAACCATCAAAATATGAGATGGAGGAGCTGCAAAAACCCATATGAAATTAGGAGCGAACACTGACGTGAATAAAGAATAGGGGTCATATATAGACATTTCGGTCTAAACATTATTGATCAAATAGGGATTATATTGACATTTTGGTCGAAACATTATCGATCAAATAGGGATTATATTGCCATTTTGGTCGAAACATTATCGATCAAATAGAGATCATATAGACATTGTGGTCGAAGCATTATCGATCAAATAGTTGGATACTTTTGTCGAATCACCATCAATCAAATAGTGTTAGAAAACAATTGGCCTACACTTTAATTTTGTTTTTAAAACAAGTGTCCTACACTTTAATTTTTTTTTTTTAAAGTATTATCTACATCAATATAATAATACATAGATAATAGAAATTAGTTTAGGAAGTTTAAATAACTAATAATTAGTTTAGGAAGTTTAAATAACTAATTAGTTAAATTTGTTTAGGAGTTTTAACTAGTTCTAATCCTATGTTGCCAAGACTATATTGTGCATATGTACTCATTTTTTTGGTTATAAATAGAGTGGTCCATCAAACTTATTAATCAAGCAATTTTTAGAAGAATTGCAAGAATTCCAAATTGCCATTAGTTTTGTGTTTAGTGAAAGTTGAGAGAGATTAGTTTATATACAAAAGGTTGGTTGAGAAAATAAAGGAAATTTGTGAGGGTATTATTGCAAAACTCTTTGTGTAAGAGTTTGAAGGGAGGAAAAGTTTTATTCCCCTCCCAAGTGAGCTACTGCCCAGCCGAGAAGAAGGAGAGAGAGCCCACAAGGGGCTCTCGGTTTCTGCAGTCCGCCAGCAAGCAGGGAGCGCCGCTGCAGGCGCTCTTCGTCGGCCTCCGTCGCGGCGAGTTCCGGCCACCCTACACGGCCGGAACTGATCGATTACCCCAAAGGTACTGTTCATTCTTCCATCATTCTTGAAGATCTAGACAAAGAAGGGGAAAGAAAACAGTCTTGAAGCAATCTTGAAGCTTTTCTTTGAGGATTGATTTGTTTCTTGGTGATTCAATCTTGGACTCCATCAAAGGTGTACTCAATTTCCTTTTTTCAAAGTTATTTCTCACTTTGTTTAAGAGTAATTCTTAAGGGCAATTTTGTTAGATTAGGTATTTCTTGTAATTGATTTGTATTGTAACTTGTATGTGGACAAATTTCTTATAGAACTCTAATAAAATTGCCTCACCTTTGGCTACGCCAAAGGTGCTCGTGGACGTAGGACCCTAGTTCCGAACCACGTAAACTGGAAAATTCTGTTATAAAGATCAAAAATAGTGTATAAGTGTATTTGTTCATTTTTTAGTATAAACAAAAACACAAAAAATAATATATGCTTAGAAAAGGGTAATTCAAAGGAATTTCCAACAAATAGGTTGATACTTTTGTCAAATCACCATCGATCAAATAGGTGGATACTTTTGTCGAATCACCATCAATCAAATAGGTGGATACTTTTGTCGAATCACCAACGATCAAATAGGTGGATACTTTTTTCGAATCACCATCGATTTCTTTAACATTGATGTTCCTCTTCAAGTACCTCTCTTTTTTCTTTTTTTTCTTTTTTTTTTTTTTTTTTTTGCATCTTTCTTGTGTTCATCCTTGCAATTCAGTTTTAACTTTTTACGGAGTTCAACAACCTCAATGTCTTGAAGAATAACTTTACAAATTTTGGAAGGATCACAACCACTTCAACATTTTAGAAGGGGTGTGATAGTCAGAATATTTTGGGAACGTTGCAATGATCTCACCATTTTTAAAGGAAAATATTGATCTCCATTTTTATGATTTCAACAAATTTTAAAGTTTTTTTGTGGATTGAATTTAAATACATTTAAACTGTCGATGTACCCCTACGAAAAAAAGATCAAGTCATAACGTAGTTCATAATTTTTTTTCATTTTTTTTCATTTGGATCATTCACATTGGAGGATTATGCGGGTCAGGAGCAACATGCAGTTTATACTCTTACGATAAGAAGTATTACAAATTTATGCATAATACTTCTTGCGAAATTTTGCCATTAATTGGACCAATCTTCAATCCATCTTTATCAACCATCTTACATGCTTCAGTTGAATAAACTTCTTTCACCACATAGGGTTCATTCTATTTTGGAGTAACCTTATTCCCTATGTGCCATGTTGCAATGATAGGTCTTGGAACAACTAATACTAAGTCGCCAACTTAGAATGATCTTAGCTTGAGATTTTTGGTGAATGCTTTTATCATTCGGGCTTGATAGCAGTCAATGGCTTGTCGAGCATCTAACATTTTTTCATCAAGTGCTTCTAACTCTTGAAGACGTAACTTTGGATTGTCTTCAGTAGTTAACTCCTCTTGTACTTGAAGGATTTTCTCTTTTCTATGGGAGCACACTTCAACTCCATATACGAGGGAGTAAGGTGTAACCCTTATCGAAGTGTGTAGCTCGATAATCCTATAATGCTTCACTAACTTTTTCATGTTAATCTTTTATTATCTTGGAGACTAATTTTATTAATATATTGCATAAAGTCTTGTTGAACGTCTTTGCTAGTCCATTGGTTGCTACATAATATGTGGAGACTAATATTTCTCGAAGTTAAAATTTTCACATAATTTGTCCACTAGGCTATTGGAGAATTATCTTCCATTATCAGTCATAATACGATATAGGATGTTGTACCAATAAATGATATGTGCTCGAATAAAATCTACAATATTATCTTTCTTAGCTTCTCTTAATGAAATATAGTTTCGGCCCACTTCGAAAAGTAATATGTTCCAACAAGAATGTATGAATGTCATGTAAATGACTTAGGTGTTATAAGACCAACCAAGTCAAGTCTCAAAGCTTTAAAGGACCATGAACTAATAGTTGGATGAAGTGGTTCAAGCGGTCAATGAATAAAATTTGCATGTAATTGGCAAGCTTCACATTTCTTTGCATAATCCATGGAATCATGGATCCTTTAGGCCAGTAATAACCTACTCTTCTCAGCTGTCAATGAAGCTTCGGTCTAGCTTGATGAGCATCCAATGTGCCTGAAAGTGCTTCTTCTAACACTTTCATACATTCTTTCTTCCTTAAACATCAAAGAAGAAGTCTTTTATATGAGCAACGATAAAGGATATTCTTATAATGGAAAAATCGAGTCGCTCTTCTTCGTATTTCAGCCTTATGTCGTGAGTCTTTAGATAGCTTCCATGTTGTAGATAATCTATACATATTGTCACCAATCTTCATGATCGATCACATAGACAGATATCATATTCGCTTCTTCCATTTGATCTTTGCTTGGTGGAACGATCCATTTTTAGCAAAGTGTTTTATTTATGAGTTCATCGTCTAAAATCGTCAAGACAATTGCTAAATTTACTAGTACATCAGTTGGGAAACATGAAGAAGACGCAAGACCAAGAATGACTGGACCTGGACAGCCTAGTCGACTAGGTCAACCCTTATGGGCGATTGCACAATTGAAGGATTTATTACATCAGCATGATTTGTTTGAACTATTTCATCAATTTAGAGCTCAATCTTTTTTCTTATGCTAACTTCAAAATTATTTCTTTCAATACAAAACCTTTCTCTATTAGATGATCTAGAACTCTATGATATTTGCAATAGTTTAGGTCATTAACCTTTTCCATTTCCTCAGGTCTCTGGCATTCAGAAAGTACAATCAATTAATTTTCCAATAATTGCTCTAGCATATCAGAAACATCATAATCTGGAAATGGTAACACTAGTAGAAACCGGAGAATAGATGACGGGTATATTCCGACACCATTTAAAAAAGATGTCGGGCACATGACCGTCATCAATACCAGTGACATTGAAGACATTTGGTGACGGGCAGAAATGATGACGGGCAGAAACCGTCACCAAAAACTTTTGGTGACAGGCAGAAACTCTCACCAAATACCTTTAGTGTCGCGCGTGACACGCTAACACCAAATGTATTTAGTGATAGTTTTTGCCTGGCGCGTGACATTAAAGGTCTTTGGTGACGGCTTTTGTGCGTCGCCTATTCTCTTTGGTGACGGGCGACCGACACCAATTAGCCTGTCACCAAATCCACGTTTTTTTCTTCGTTTCTCCCCCTCTCCAAACCTGAGACTTATCTTCTTTTTCATTTTTCCACTCTCATTTTTTCCTTTACACATATCTAATTTTCCAAACTCAACATTTTCTTTGCTTCTATTTTTTTTCTACTGCATAAGTTATCCAATTGAAAGAATAAGTAAACAAAACTTGAACCAAACTTCCAGCAAAAAAGAAATATAAGTAGAATTTTGAGGACTAGGGATTGGATTATTACCAGCATTAATTTCATTGATTGCTCTCTTCACAGGCTCGTCTGGTCTAATATCTGAAAGAAATTATTCAAAAATTAAGAGAAAGTTGGAATTTTGTGCATAAGACTAAAGCTTACCTTTTCAAGTTCATCTTCTACGACTTTGGCAATATCATTTTTCTACTTAAAAGCATTATCCAAGTTCAACTTTGGAACACTTTCTTTGATTTATACTAACATGCAACAAGTACAAAAGAAGAAAGTAAAACCAAAAAACATGAACGCATTTAACTAATACGATTAAAAAGAAAGAAAAACAAGTGTAGTATACCATAAAAATATAAACCATATGAGAGTTTATATTGCTAAGGATTGGTGGGTTTTTGAGATAAGAGGAGACAAAAAAATGAAGATTTGAGATGAAATGGAGAAATAAGATAAAAATTTGTAAGGGTTTGAAGATTTAAGATGAGGAAGATGAAGATTTGAGAGTTTAAGAAATGAGATCTCAGATAATGGAGAAGGGAGAGCGAGAAAATGAAAAAGAAGTAGGGTCTCAAATTTGGAGGGGAACGAAAAAAAATAAACGGGGATTTGGTGACGGACTAATTGGTGTCGAGCGTCAGTCACCAAAGAGAATAAGTGATGGGCAAAAACTGTCACCAAATACCTTTGGTGTCGCGCGTCACGTGCGACACTAAAAGTCTTTGGTGACGGTGTTTGCCCGTCACCATTTTTTTTTAATGACGGGCTTAAAATGCCTGTCATCTTTTATCCGTGTTTTTTTTAAAAAAATGGATAGACCGTCACCTATTCCCTCTTTTGTAGTAGTGTAAAAGTATTCTCGTCTTTCTTTTAGAGTTAAGCAACGTTTCTCATTTTCATTTTGACACTTCTCTATTCTCTTTCCCTTTTCTTTTAGAAAGGTCGTATTGACAACCATAGATGGACTAACATCTTTAGTAATCTTTTCAGGATTTTCACTTCTTTCTTTCCTTTTTTTCACATTGGGGACTATAAGATTTTTATTTTCTCTAATGCAATACTTAGCTCAATATTATGAGTGTGTGTTCCTAATTCCTCAAATGTACGAAGCTTTATACCCTGTAGAAAGTAAAGAAGTTCCTAATGCATACCTTGGGTACACATATCCATAGCCGATATTTAGTCAATTGATCTTTATAATCCAGACTTAGAGCCCTCCAGCGATTGATATAGTTAATGGGAAGCTCATCTATTCGTTGTCTCGCATTTATGAGTTCAGTCATATATACTATTATCTTCGTACTATAAAAGGGATTAAAAAAATTTCTTTCAAATTGATCCCAACTATTACTAGTTTTTGGCTCTGTATCATTGTACCAATCAAAGGCATTTCTTTAAAGAGTCCCAACAAATTGTTTCACAAGCAGATCCCCTCGCGTTCCAACATTTTTGCACGTTTCAATGAAATGAGAAATATGCTGCTTAAGGTTTTCTTTCCATCAAATTGTTGAAATTTAGAGATTGGTACTCAATAAGCATTCTAAAATCATCCATTCTTTGGTTTTGAATATGAAAGAAAACTTTTAGTAGATCCTTCATATCGAACTCTAATTGTGTTCGTGATCATATCCTGATGTTATTGGATAGATAATGAACTGATAGAAGCTGAGTGGTGGGATTGAACTTCTTGAATGTGAGCCTTTACTTTTTCTTTAGCATTTATAACAGGTGTTTGGCTCGGTTCAGCAACATCACAACTTTCAAGATAATGCTTTAGATGAGCAATTTCAAAATCTATTATCTTAACTGTTTTCAACAGCCTTTCTACTTTTCTTTCTAATTCAATTATTCTATCATCGCTTGATTTAACTGCATCAGTCATCACCACATACATGATGACATAGATTGATCAAACCGATTTTCCCCTTTCGTACTCCTCGACATTTAAGCCCATATTTGGCTCTAATGAGTGAAGCTTGCTCTTGTTCCACTTGTTGAGCTTCTTTGAAGCGATTACGGGTGAGCGGTTCCGTGTTGGTGTTAGTTGATGATTTTGAAACACATTTTTCAAATGCATAGTTTCCTTGAATTGATTTTAGATGAGAGAAGAGATGAAAGATAAAGTTTGTCCTACTGGGCGTGCCAAATTGTTCTACGAGATTTTTAGAGAAATGTAATTCATTTGATGAACTTGAGATATATATTGAATTCAAATATGAAATATAGTGGATTACAACTTTATTTTATCCTCCTTTGATTATTCTCTCACAAGTACAATAATTGCATAACAAACTCCAGACTTCAGACAATTTAGTAGCTTCAAACTTCAGATAGTTTTGTAGCTTTGATCTTCAAATTCGATTGAAGCTTCAATCTTCAAGAAAACTTTTATGGTTTCAATCTTCAATAAGAAAGTTTTGGTAATATTGCAATCTTCAAGAAGCTTTTTGTAGCTCTAATCTTCAAGACTGCATGAAAGGCTTTTGGACTTTAGAGAAAAACTTCAAATATTTTCTCTCAAGATTTTCCACCTTCTCAAATGAAAGAGAAACTACCTATTTATAGAGTTTTAATGACCCTTGTATTAGGGGTTGTGCCCTGAGATCTAGTAGTTTATATACTTAAGAACAAGCATTTAATGTCAAGCATTTAATTTCTCAGTTATTAATAAAAGTTATTATTTTCCCTAAATTGCACATTTAATATTCAATCATGGTTCAGCCTTATCGCATTAATTAGATTAATGACGATATACCACTTGGTATTAAGACAAACACTTGGACAAGTATGTGGGACATACAAGTGGATCTAGTTCCAAGTTTATAACCTAATTTTTTTTACAATATATGGACTCAGGCTAGAGTGTCTTAGTCCTGGTATTCACTTTTGGTGCGGCCAACTTAGCAAAAGTTGCAAACAACCTGATCCTGGTTATTCATGTGGAGACATGTGAGTGGGGACAGTTTTTGCATAAGACGAAACAAGAAGTTTTATGATCGAGCTAGTAATTTCGTTATAGACTCGTATCCACTACTTCACTAACGATGATAGTATGTTGATGTGATCTTGATCCTGAGTGGGTTCCAAACTTCTGACTCATGAAAGCAGTCTTTGACGTGCATGAGTGAGACTAGTTAAACAACACTAGGACAATAAGTTATGCATGGGTGAGACTAGTCAAATAGCATTGGATCAATAAGCCTCCCACGTTGGGGATTGTCGTAGTGAGTAGCTGGGAACACAATGTCATAGGAAGGAATTCACGTCTTCCGTAATATTGAGGAAGATGTAGAGTTGTTCTCTTAAAAACTGATTCTGGAGCTTGAATAAAGGGTACCTCTCCTTGGCTCGAGGGAACATTTATTTATAGTGGGACTATAAACAACTTGTTCATTAAAGGAATTAGTGGTGCTTTAGGAGAAAGATGTAATCACACGAGTAGAACAGATTTCTTGTCCCAATTGTGAATTACGAACAAGCTCGTGAAGGATCATATGATAGATGACCGATTATATTCAAGGACGTTAACTTTTCCTATAGTGTAAGAGAGTTCAGCACATGCCTTTAGTGGAATAAACCTGATATAAACGAGGAGGGATTTGATCCCAGGTCGTTGTAGCTTTCAATCTATAGATCCACCGAATCTCAGGCTAGCTCATAACCGCGGGTACACTATTTTATTAGAGAATGAATTTGAGGAGTTCAAATTCAAGAATTAATTATGTGAGACATAATTAATAGGAGTGTGAAGTTTAATAGTTAAACTTAATTAAACTTAACGAGTTATTATGTTGGATATATTATATATAGTATTTATTGGATAAATATTAAAGATGAAAAATAAATTTATTGGATAAATTAATTATAAATGATTATGAGATAATTATTCAGTTCTCTAATAAATATGTTAGACATATTTGGTTAAATTATTATTGGATAATTATTAATTAAGTTTGTGAATTATAAATTAACATGTTGGATATATTATGATTTTAGAATTTATTGGATAAATATCAATTAAAATAAATAAAATAATATAGGAGATTATTGAAATCCATATTTAAAATTAGGTAGGAAAAGCTTAGACTTTTTTCCAATATTTTTAAATATTATATATTCAAATATATTATATTTTCTTATTTTAAATATTCACTCCTCTACCACCTTGGAGGTCTTCATTTCCATCTTTGATAGTAACCTAATTCTCAAATTGTGAAACTCTCTAAGAGCTCAGTCATCTTTCCTCCTGAATCACCATTTCTCTAAGAAGTAATCGCCTGCCAGAATTGATCAGATGCGTCAATCAAGGTGATCAGTTGCATGTAGCTTAATAATTAATTGGATTAATTATTAAAAACATTTTTTGTATTTACGTACACACTAGCTTTTGGTACGTTTATTGCATGCTTCTATCCCACAATTAATTCCCAACACCATGACTTGGTAGCATAAATGAACATTGGACCCAAATGTCTTCATAGACTGTGCTTAGACCAATAAGTGAACTTGGGCTCAAACGTCTTCATGGAATGGGCTTTCAGACACATATATATTTATGGATTTGGTGTTTAGGAGCTCAATTTACTTTAATAAAAAAATTGGACTTCTAACCCAAACTATCATTTGACCAATTTTGATCATTTATAGACTTAATCACACTTATCAAATGACATGTGCCACATTTTTGTTTGACCATGATTTAATTTAGAGAATTATATTAATTAATAGTTGATCTTTAAAGGAGTGTTGGGGCTGACTTTCTCCAGGGTTTCTCTCTGAGTTGCCTTCGAGAAGTTAGAGCAGGGGGGGTTCGACTGCGGTCGTTTCAAGGTTAGGAACTTCGTTGGGAGCTTGGTGAGTTGCTTCTTCTTGCTCTGAAGTGTTGATAGAATGTGGCTGAGGGTTGGGCGGTGGTATGGAAGAAGCTCTGCAGGATCAGTTGGGAAGTTTAAGGATAACAGAGGAAGAAAGGAACTGTAGATTGGAGGTGGGCGACAATGAGTTAGATTTGGCTAAGAAAAAAATTAAGAAACTCAGCTTTCTGCAAGCTGCTAACCAATATAATGTTCAATGTGGAGGTTTTCAAATCTGTAATGGCCCAGGCTTGGGAGATGGAGAAGGAAGTAGAGATAGATACTTAGGGAAGAAATATCTTCCATTGCAATTTTAAGAACGAACAAGATAAATCTAGAGTGGTGTGGAAGGGGGGCCATGGTTGTTTGACAAGGGACTGCTGATTTTTGAAGAATCATATGGAGATGTTCCCCCTGAGGAGCTGGAATTCAGGTATGTTTATTTTTTGATACATATCAGAAAACTCCCCCCCCCCCCCCCCCTTGCTTTACTGAGAATTATGCTAGATTGTTAGGAAATAAAATTGGGGGCTTCATGGAAGTTGATATAGATGATAGAGGAAAGCGTAGAGGCAGTGTTTTAAGGATCAAAGTTAAGATTGATATATAGAAACCTCTAAAAAGGGGATGTTTATCAAGATTGGCTCAATGAGAGAGGATCAACGGATCTCTTTCTCCTATGAAATACTTCTAGATATGTGCTTTGGCTGTGGGAAAATAGGACATATTCTAAGATTCTGCAAAGAGAAAATGAATGAAGAAAAGGGGAACTTGATGTATGGAGAGTGGATTAAGGCATCTTGGCCTGTGTTGGAATCCATGGCGCCTTTGGTAAACAATAGAGGGAGTCGAGTCTCTAGCAATAGTCTGATGAAACAGAGGAAGAGGAACAGTTTGGAAAGATTGGCAGGCTGAGTGGAAGGGCGACGGAGGAACAGGGCACCGAGGTTGGTGGTCGAAGTTTCAACGAAGGTGGGGGCGGTGACCAAAAAGTTGTAGAGGAGATAGGAGGAACGGTCAGTGTCGAAGGTCTGTTCGTGAATCCGAGAAGAAGACGTTGTTGGCGCTGTTCGAAGTCTGACGATTCAGTGGGTTTAATGGAAAGAAGACTGGGCAAGACAGTTTGTACTGAAGATAAAAAAGGAAGTTTGGACCAGCTGGACAGATTGGAGGATAATGGGCTGAAAGTGGGCTTTTTTGAATCTGCTGGGAATGGAGTTGTTGTTTCTGCTAATAAGATTGAAATTAGGCTGGATAAAGGGAAAAATCAGTTGGACTTGGATGTTGAGCTGGGTTGGGAAACAAATAGAGAAGGATTAGGAAGGGTGTGTGGGCTAAATGATTTACGTAACCAAAAATTACAGGAGAAGGAGGTGCAGAATGGAGGGTCCAATATTTCTATTAAACAAAAGTGGGAATTTGTGGGATTGTGTGAGCAGGATATGAATTATTCGGCCAATCTGGAGGGGAGAGATGAGTTGCTGGAATCGGGTCAAATTCTGAAGAACCAAAAAAGAAAAAATTGGAAAAGGAAAGCTAGAGAAAAAAGCTGGATTTTAGGAACGGGATGTGGAGAGAAGAGTTTTGAAATGAGTAAAAATCATGGGTGTGAGGGTGATGCTGAATTTTTATCTAAGAAAGCAAAGATTACTGACGCTTCAGAAGGGAGTGGGATATCGGCGGAGACTGTGGAGCAGCCTTGCCGGATACAATGAAAATCATGAGTTGGAATCTTCAGGAATTGGGGAATAAGCATTCAGGGAACTTCGTTACGAGGTGTAAAAATTTTGGCCTCAAATGTTGTTTATTTCAGAAACTAAAGGTGGTGATAAGGTGGCTGAGAAAGTGAAGGTCGATACCAATTTCGATAATTGATTTTGCATCCCAAGTGTAGGTAGTAGCGGTTGGTTGGCTCTCTCCTGTGGATGGATGTGTGGGATGTGCAAGTGAACTCTTATTCACTAGGGCACATCGATGTCGTTGTGATGGAAGGCAGTAATTCTTGGAGGTTCACAGGCTTCTATGCGAACCCGGTGGTGGTTAAAAGGAACGATTCCTGGAATCTACTTCAGCGGCTCCATTCTCTGTCTAATATACCCTGGGTGGTGGCTGGTGATTTCAACGAAGTGTTGTGTATGTCTGAGACTGTAAATGGAGAGGCAAGGAATATTTCTTCGGTTAGGGGGTTCCAGGAGGCGGTTGACCAATGCTTATTGGTCGATCCTGGATATTCAGAAGATCCCTACACGTGGAGCCGTAACAAGAGAAAAGAGGATTCGGTTCGTGGTCATCTAGACACGTTTTTGACTTCCTCATCTGTACTTCCTTTAATTGATAATTTTATTGTTGAGCATCGTAATTTCCATTTTTCTAATCATAGACCTATAACGGCTAATTTTAATTGGGTTTCTGGTCAAGTTGTCGAAGCCCGCCAAAATAAATTTACTAATTTCTAAATCTAACTTGTAGAAATAGTGAAACCAGGTCAAATCCCAAAGGAACTAATGAATTAATTTCTCAATGTTGAAAACAAATAAAAAAAATAGGATTGTGCTGTTTGAACAAAATTATAAATGAACGGTAAAATTTATTAAAACAAACAATTATCCAAAAGAGAGTCTAATTCAAGGATTTAATTAACACAGTTGCAATTTTTGATCATCGGCTA
>JBBMEG010068233.1:0-13527 GCA_037832605.1 Cyclanthera cordifolia
ACATTTTTGAAAAACCACCCTCTTTTTCTTAAAAACTTACCTTGCCCCCCCCCCCCCCCCCCCTCCCCCCACATTCCCGCCCCTTGATTGCGAAAACTCATTGTCGACTGCCGCTCTTTAGTCGCAAAACGCTTGAGTTCTGTCGTGCGAGCAGTCGTGAATCTCATTTTCAATCTACAAGTGCTTGGTTCGAAATTTTTGGTAAGTTTTAACTTGATTTTTAGTAGTTCGGGTCAGGGTATTATGCATTTCGCTTGAGTTTTTTAGTTTTGTTGTTTCTTCGAATTTCACCAATTTATGTAGTTCATACCTTGAATTGCCTTGAAAGCTTTACCTTTTAAGATATGTTGAATGTTTAACTTTTTGAGAGCGTTGATTTGTATCTAGTGTATATCTCTTTGTAAACAAGGTTGAAATAATGTCCAAAACTTTTATAACACTTTCATTTCATCATATACATGTGTATATGTACATTGGAAAGTTTTAAAAAATGAAAGTAAAAGGGAGAAAGAGGTGTAAATGCTAACTATATAAATTATTAGAAAAAAGATGGGTCCTTGCATTTATTTTAATGGATATGGGTCCTTACATTAATTAATAACATAATGGAGAAAAGAAAATGAAGAAGACCAAAAAGTCACGAATTGGTTGACTTTAGAGAGACAATGCATCAAGTTGTTCCTAAAGTTCAACTTTATTGTCATTCCCTCAAGCAACTATAGTTTTGATAAGCAATTATAGTTTTGCCCTTTTTTCCAAAAACTTATAAGCAACTATAGTTTTGTTGTTGAACTTTATTGTTGTTCCAATTTTGTTTTAGCTTCATTTTTTGTGATTTATAAGTTTATGTTATTAGTTATTTTTATCATAATTTATGAGTTTTTGGAAGTAGCTAGTTCGTTGTTTAATTATTTAAATTCTTCGTTAAATTTATAATAATTTAAAGTGTAATATAATCCTAATTTGTTTCCTAATTTTTGGTAGCTAAAATGAGTTTTGGGTTGATTGATATATTGTGGTTATTGTTCCAAGTTCTCTTGCATCATTTTGTTTCATGTTTAATTTTTACTTTTAATAAATAGTTTGATTCATAATATTTCACTGTGAAGTATTTGTAGGTAGTTTAATTCAATTGGTTATGATATGTCTTGGATGTTTAAGGATCAAATGTCAGCCAATATAGTTTAGAAGTTGAACTTTTTATAAAGAATGCATTACGACATTCGAAAGGGACTTAATGTCATTTGTTGCCCATGTTTGAAATGCGTGAATGTGAAGTCTGAAAATGTTAATGCAGTAAGGGAACATTTATTTTTGAATGGCATCGATGTAAGTTATATCACGTGGATTTGGCTTGGGGAATTAGCTTCTATTGAAAGAAACATTGAAAATGTTTCAAATGAAGTTGAGGATGAAGACAATGATGTTGATGACCCTGTAGGGATGTTTGAGGCTGCTCGAGATTATTTTACCGACTAATCTCAAGTATTTGAAGAATCACTAGAAGATGCGAAGAAACCATTATACGAAAATTGTAAACATTTTACCAAAATATCAACATTGATTAAGCTTTATAATTTGAAGGCAAAGTTTGCATGAAGCAATAAAAGTTTCACAGAGCTATTGGAATTGTTAAGCATTTTATTGCCTAGTCCTAATGAAATTATGACATCCACATACTATGCCAAAAATATTTTAAGTATTTTAGGAATGAAGTATGAAAAGATTCATGCATGTACTAACGATTGTTGTTTGTATCGAAAAGAATTAGTTGATGCAAAACTATGTCCTACTTGTGGAATATCAAGATGGAAGCTTGTTCGGAATAATGTAAACAAAGATGGGGTAAAAAAAATTCCAACAAAAGTAATGTGGTACTTTTCTCCCATTCCAAGATTTGAACGAATGTTTCGAAGTAAAGAAATTTATAAGCTATTAACGTGGCATGCTTCTAGCCGTCAAGTCGATCAGTATATACGACACCCAGCTAACACATTATCGTGGAAAGAAGTAGACATAAGGTGGCCAGATTTTAGTCGTGAAACGAGAAATCTTCGTTTAGCCTTATCAACTGATGAAGTTAATCTCCACGATGATTAAAATACTTGATATAATTGTTGGGCAGTGATGTTGACGACATACAATCTACCTTCATGGTTGTGCATGAAGCGTAAATACCTGATATTAACTGCATTAATCTCTGGACCGAAACAACCTGGAAATGACATAGATGTTGACCTAGCTCCATCAGTTGATGATCTAAAAATGCTATGGAACGTTCGAATCGAATGTTTTGATGCACATCGACAAGAACGTTTCACATTGAAAGCTATTTTATTGTGGACCATTAATGATTTTCCAGCATTTGGTAATCTTTGTGGGTGTACTGTTAAACGCTATCATGCATGTCTGATTTGTGAAAATAAAACAACATTTATTTATTTACCAAAAGGTAAAAGGATAGCGTATCTCGGACATTAAATTTTTTTTACCAATGAGGCACCCATATAGAAGACAAAAAAAAAAAAAAAATTAATGAAGAACAAGAATTTAAATAGCTCCTGAACCCTTAAATGGTGAAAACGTTCTTGCACAAATAAGTGCTACTAAATTTACATATGAAGAGAGGAAACTCAGAAAATACCATACTGTTAACTCTTATTGGAAGAAAAAATCAACTTTTTCCAAATTGGAGTATTGGAAACATCTTCGTGTGCGACACTGTTTAGACGTCATGCATATTGAGAAGAATGTATGCTCTAATATCATTGGAACTCTTCTTGATATACCAGGTAAAACCAAGGATGGATTAAAAATACGTCAGGATTTTGTTGAGTTGAACATCAGTACTGAATTGGTTATAGAAATGATAGGAAAAAGAATCCAGCATGTTACATACTAACTCGAAACGAGAAACTGAATATATGTACAACATTATCCGATATGAAAGTGTCTGAGGGTTATTCATCAAACATAAGCAAATTAGTGTCTCTTACGAATTTGAAACTTTACGGCCTTAAATCACACAATCACCGCGTTCTGATGCAACAACTTCTTCCTGTAGCAATTCGTGGTGTTCTGTCTAAACACGTTAGATATGCAATTATTCGCCTTTGTTTCCTTTTCAGCATTGTATGTTGTAACGTGATTGATTCAACAAAATTAAAAAGGTTGCAAGAAGATGTAGTGGTCACTTTGTGTTTGTTGGAAAAATATTTCCCCCGTCCTTTTTCACAATAATGGTACATCTTGTGGTTCATCTTGTAAGAGAGAGAGAAATTTGTGGACCTGTTTATTTGAGGTGGATGTATCCTTTTGAAAGATATATGAAAATTTTGAAAGGTTATGTTCGTAATAGAAATCGACAAGAGGGATGCATCAAAGATAATTACATTGTAGAAGAGTCGATAGAATATTGTTCTGAATTTTTACAAGGAATTGAATCAGTTGGGTTGCGATAATTCAAAAGAATAACATGTCAAACTATTGATCTCCCACTGTCTGCCGCTGATTATATAAAACCTTCAAGAGATATGATTGATGAAGCTCATTTGTACGTATTTCATATTGTAGATAAAGTGCTTCCATATGTAGATCAACATATGAAAATGTTGTCTAGATTGAATCATGCTAGGTCCAAGAATAAAAAGTGGCTCAAGATGAGCATAATCGCAAATTCAGTTGTTGGTTGCGTGATCGAGTAGGACTCGCTTTCAAAGTTAGGAATAAGTGTACTTGTATCATCTACATTAAGATGGATAGCACATGGACCACGTTTAGAAGTTAACACATATAATGGCTACATGGTTAATGTTATTCAGTATCAGACAAAGAAACGTGATGATAATAGAAGCGTTCAAAATAGTGGAGTAATGATAACAGCTCAAACTATGCAAGTGAGCAGTTCTAAAGACAAATATCCAATTACATCAGACATGACTTTTTTCGGTGTAATTCAAGAAATATGGGAGCTTGATTATCATAGTTTTACCATAGTCTTATTCAAATGTGATTGAGTGGATAACAATGGGGGTCTTAAGTTAGACGATATTGGATGTACAACTGTAGACCTTAATCGAATTGGGCATAAATCTGACTCTTTCATATTAGCCACACAAGCGAAGCAAGTTTTCTACATTAAAGATCCATTTAATCTTCAATGCTCTGTGGTTTTAACTCCTTCTTAAAAAAAAAGAAAAGAAGAAGATGTCAATAATGAAGAAGTTGAAATCAATGAAGATTGTGGTTATGACGTTATAGAAAAGTTGTCTGATATTGTTGATGAGGACTCATGCACATACATTAGAAGTAATTGTGAGGGTGTATGACTTAATAAATAGGTTTGTGTTATGTTGTTTTATTTACGATTTCTGAATATGATATAATTATTCTATTTATTGATTTGATCATTTTACTTAAATTCTTTTCATAATCTTTCGTAATTGTAACATACATTCTTTTTAATACAAATTGACATTATGTGTCCAACTCCAACACACACATCAAGAGACTGGTATATTTTCTATCTATATATATATATATATATATATATTTCAAAATGTCGTCTAAATTGTTGAATCTTTTATATTAAGTTAACTTTATATTCCTAATTACAATATTTGTAGTTCAAGAACACAAATAACTACACTCATGAAGAAATTGACATTTTAAGAATGGAGTAGACAAGCTACATAGGTAGTCATTTACCTATTATTCCATAATTATTGTACATATTGTAGTTACAATAGTGTAATTGCTTAGAATTGATCTGATAGTGTAATTGAATTGATTATGTATACATTACAATAGTTTATGATAGTGTAATTGCTTAGAATTGATCTGATAGTGTAATTGAATTGATTTATGTATACATTACAATAGTTTCTGATAGTGTAATTGCTTAGAATTTATCTGATTTTGCTTAAAATACATATTAGACTTGATGTGTACAAGTTAACAGGTTTTTGGAATTGCAATATTCTGTCGTTATGGTGCCAAAATTTAGAGTGAAAAATACTAGTTTTTAATTAGTTTACTACATATTGAAATGAGAGTTAAGGAGGTTTCTATGCTTATTTAGAAGTGAAAAGTATTAGTTTTTAATTATTTTACTACATATTCAAATGAGAGTTAAAACGAGGTTTCTTTGCATATTTAAAAGTGAAAATGAGAATTTAAGGTTGGAAGGATTTGTCAATATCGCAAATCTCATAATTTGTTTTTGTAAATTAATTTAGTTTTAGATGTCGGGCATAAAAGATGTCAGTCATAAAATAATAATTTTATGACAGGGCATACCATTTTGCAAAAAAATTAATTATTGGTTTTCTATGTCAGGCACAAAAGATGTCACGCACAAAAGATGTCACGCACTAAAGATGGCGGGCTGCCCGCCATCTATTGTAACCGACATCTATTCTCAAAGATGTCCTCAGAATAGATGTCGGGCACGAGCGCGACATCTTTTATAATAGATGTCGGTCAACGCCCGACATCTATTCTCCTGATTGTAGCAGTGGTAATTTGATTGTTTCTATAGTTGAGCTTTTCAATTGACTCTAGAGTAATTCATAAGGAACTATTCTTAAATTTTTGTATGATTAACCGTAGTTTGGAGGAATTACTTATTGGTTGAATAGAGTTGTTCGATAGTACTTTATTAGAGAAGATAATTATTTGGAATACCAAACAAAATGATCTCACAATTGATAGATATATTATGTCAATTTTGAAGAGAATTGAATTAAGTTTTTATTCTAATAATCGATAAAAATAATGTTACAATACTTCTTAAATTGGAGAAATCCTACTCTTAAAAAAAGGTAAGTTTAAATTAAGGAATGATTTACAAAAAAAATAAAAACTAAGTATGAAAATAATACTGAAAACATATAATTCTGCACTCCCTTCAATCTAGTGCAAAGATGTTTGCCATAGCCAACTTGTCAATAAGTATGTCAAATTGTAACTAGGTAAGTCCTTTAGTCAAAGTATCAGTAGTTTGCTCTATTGTAGGTAAGTATGGTGCAAATTACTCTAGTACCAAATTTCTTGTTAATAAAATGCTTGTCAATTTCAATATGCTTGGTTCTATTTGAATGAATGGATTATAAGCAATGGAGATAACAGTTTTATTGTCACAATAAACTCGAAAAGGTGTTGCTTGTGTGATAGTTAGCTCATCTATAAGCCTTTTTATCCATATGTCTTCAAAGATGTCATGGGCTAAAGCTCTATCTTAGTTCAACTTCAGCCCTGCTTCTAGCTACTACACTCTATTTTTTACTTCTCCATGTAACAATTCCTCCAAAAATGAACAATAACTTGATGTATATCTTCTATCTGAAGTTTTTTTTCACCCAGTCAGCATTATTGTAAATTTCAAATATTAAAATTCTCATGTTTCTGAAATAATATGCCTTTCCCTAGAGTTCCTTTTGAGTATCTTAAGATTCTATAGATAGCTTCAAAATGAGTATGCATGGAGCATACATAAATTGACTTACCAACTACCTGCAAAAGCAATGTGTGGTCTTGTGTGAGATAGATTAATAAGTCTTTCCACAAGTTTCTAATAACTCTTCATATCTTTCACCTCTTCCTCAGTTGCTGCTTATAGTTTTAGAATAGATTGAATAGGAGTTTCTATTGTTCTACACCCCATTAACCATGTCTCTTTGAGTAAATCAAGAATTTATTTTCTCTGATTAACGAGAATACCATGTTTAGACCTGGCAAATTCCATTCCAAGTAAGTATTTCAGCATTCTTAGATCTTTGCTTTGAAACTCACAAACTAGTTTCTTCTTCAAATCCTTGATCCCAACTTCATCACTGCCTATAAGGATTATATCATCCACATATACTATTAGAACAACAATTTTTTTATATTTTTATAATTGAAGAAGATAGTATAATCTACTTGACTTTGAGAGAATTCATAACTCTTGACTACTTTCTCTAATATTTCAAACCACGCCCTTAGAGATTGTTTAGGACCATATAAGAACTTCCTCAATTTTCTTGGTTTAACTTAACATTAGACGACAACTATCCATAGGAACAGTAATCGCTTTAGATTTTGTCGTTGTTTGTTATGGTCACGTGTCTAATTTTGTTCTAAATAGTCTAACCAAGTTGAAAGATTTAAAAAATATCTTCGTTTGAATGAAAAAAAATTTTTTTATCAAGAATATATGACTTAAACAAATAAATATATATTTTAAAAAAACTGATTTTTTTTTTTTTTTTTTTTTGAAAAACTTGGACTGACGGAAGAACAAAGTATGTTCTATCAAAAAAAGATTTTTCAAGAAAAAAATTAGCCAATGCGCTATTGGGGACACATGAGATAGTGTGCGAACAAACTAGAATATGAATTTGAAAAAACTCGTAGTACTTTCACTTTGTTGTTTTTTATTTTTGTAAAAACACGTACAGAAAAAAAAAGAAAAAATAGAAACACACGAAGAATATTGCTACCCACCTGAATGTTAATAGCCACAAAAAAGAATATTGCAACAACTAGAAGTAGTACGTCATTTGATTTTGGTGGCTAGGGTTCTAGTGGTGTTAGAGTTTAAAGAATCGATAGGATTTTTTGCTCTGATTTCATTTTAGAAAAGAGTACTTGGATATTTCCTCATTTTTCTAATGTGAGATAATTCTGTAACAATGTAGAATTATATATATATATATATATATATATATGATTCCATATTTGTATTATTTTCATACTTGGTTTTATTACTTTTATAACATTCCTTATGGTAAACTTATTCTTTGAAGAGTAGGAGCTTACCTATTAAGGAGTATTGAAACATTATTTTCATCGATTATTAGAATAAGAACTTAATCCTATTCTATTCAAAATCAATATGATAACAGAGCCCATAAATCCAAACCGATATTCAATCCAATAAAAATGAAATTGAGATATGATTCAAGATTGGTGGACCAAAAAAGACACACCATCTTGAGGGGCGTGTTAAAGAATTATCCCACATTGAAAAGTGATGAAATATCTAAGTATTCTTAAAATAAGGTGGCCTACTCTTCTCATTGTCAATTAGTTTTGATATGGATGCTCATACTTTCTAATATTATTAATATGGAGCTTTTGCATTTATGTTAAAAAAAAACAATAAATTTTGGTGTATAACACATTTTGAAATTATTTGCACGCAACTTTTTTCGGTGGGCCTATCAAAATGACCGAAAAGCCCTTGGCCCAAAAACTGATTGAAGTCTATAAATCCATTGAAGTCGATTTCTCTAGTGATTGAAGTCCGCTCATTGAAGTCAACCAGTTCGGTGATTGAAGTCGATCATTACATTGATTAAAGTCGATCAGTACACTAATTGTAGTCTGTTGACTGAAGTCGATCAGTATACTAATTAAAGTTCATCAGTGAAACTCAATTCTTGTGATTCATAGCCGAGCATTTGTAATTCATAGTCAACCATAGAGAAAAAGGGAAAAAGAAAATATTCTTGACTTCCTTGTACTACATGTGTTGAAAATCTATTAATTAAAAATTCAATGATGAAGTCTATCAATTCAATGATTGAAGTCCATGAGTGAATTGATTGAAATACATCAGTGAACTAATTGAATTCGAAGTGAAACTGATTGAAGTATGTAATTTTCAATCAATTCGGTGATATACTTCAATCGGAATCAGTGGTCGGAGCGCGACGGTGCTAGCGGCGACGCGTGGTAGCCGGCAACGAAAAATGACGAGAGCCCTTATCTTATATGAAAGCTCATCTTTTCGTGAACACAGATCCAGTTTCGATTTTGTAAACGAATATCTCTAACTTCGTAGCTCATAAAATAAAGAAAAAGGTTTCAATGTTTTCTCGCCAGGAAAAATGACAAAAAATGACTACAAACGTCGGCAACTTTTCAATTCAAGTCGAGTGGAAGAAATTGAGAATCGATAGAAAGAAATTGAGAGGAAGAAACAATTGGTAGAAAAAAGCGGGTAAGAGCTAGAAAAAAGAGAGAAAGAAAGAGAAAGAAGAAAAGAGGAAGAAAGAGCAAGAATAAGAAGATGTAATTGAGGAGAGTTGAGAGGAAGAAAAAAAAAAAGAAGAAGAAACGTGAACAGCCATTGTTCGTCGACGTGTAGGCATAATTGAGAGGAAGAAGAAAAAAGAAAAAACGTGAGCGGCAAAGCATGAATGGCAAGGGGTAAAATTGGAATTCCATAAAAAAATTAAAAAATATTGCAATATATAAATTTTAGAAACATTTGTGCTATGATTATAATGCATAATAGAAAATGTACTACCACACTAAATTCTCTATTAATTTGAATGTTAAAGAATACAGAAATGTGGCTGTCATGAACAATGCATGTCAACTAATTTTTTCATAAGAATATTTACTCACTACATTATAACAATATGTTTCCATTAAAAAAAAGGGGGCTCCTCTTTGAATACTGATCATTTCACAAAATATCATGGAAAAAGTAGATTAATTTGGATGCAATCTCAAAGCTTGGCTTCATTGAAGCTAATAAACTCTCACAAACACACAAATTTATAGTTCAAAACATACATCCATTGCATTGATATATATAAATATGAGAAATTTATTGAAAAAAAAAAAAAAAAAATTGTTTTGTTTGTGTCAGCATGAAATTAATATCTCTCATTGTCTTCCGCAGATCCAAAGCAGCGAACTTTTGAGCTCTGAAAAGCAAATTGTTGATAAGAAGAAAATGAATGACATTTGATATTTGAATTAGTTTTGGTCAAAAAGGCAAACACCAATCCCAATCTCAATCTCTATCTCAGTGGCATCCATTAAGTATTTATATATATATATATATATATATATATATATATATATATATTCAATTACTGATGTATTAACTGTTAGTTTCATTTTAGGAAATCGATCCCACTTCCATGTGGTCGTTGCCTTTGCTTACTTTACCCAACTTTCCAAAATACATCTTCATCCATTTCTTCTTTTAATTTTCAAATGACTTTTTTAAACTCTTCAAATTGCTTTTATTAAATTCTATTAAATTAAATTGTGTTTCGAAATAAAAAAAATTTCCATAATTAAAATTTTTATGTATACAAAAAAAATCTACAACTTTTAGAACAAAAACTAAAAGAAAGTAATTTTTATTAACATAAACTAACAAGATTCCAACTGAATAAAATTGGAATTTGAAATTTCATCAATGTATTTAGATAAAAATGATATCGCATAGATAGAATTAACTAATTGGCTGGCATGACATGTTTAACTGTGACAGGAAAAGAATAGAAGAAAAGAGAAAGGAAGGGAAGGGATTAAGAAAGAGAATTAGTGGGAGTAAATTACTGATTGATAGGGTAAGCGGTGGAAATAGATACTTTTCTTTTCTGATTAATCCTTTCTCACCTCTCGAAACATGTCCTCGTATAGTTACTCACCTACGTTTAATACTTAACTTTAATGTTTTGTCTAGTCATATATAATATGTTTAATTAATCACCTACGTTTACCTACAGGATTTAGTTTAATTAAATTAACATTACCTGATTTAAGTAGTTTATGATCTGTGTAGCTACTACATAGCGTTTTTCTTCCTCATGCTATCTCCTTGGCCATTAACGGGAGGAAGATGAGCCCACTGCAAATTAAAACGCACCCATGCTTAATTAATTACAATTAATTAATTTACAAAAAAACATATGCATAGATTGCCTCTTAATTATTAAACAACCAAAACAAGGCTTTATTAAAGTTGTCAACTTTCTTACATTTTTTGCAGCTGTCTTGAATGCCTCTTTATGAGCCATTGCTGGGTTCTCCGCCTTCAACCTCCTAATCTCTTCCCTGCGTTTATTTTTGCACATATTTATATGCATGAGTTCGCTGTTAATTAATTATATTATATAAACCAATATTTATTTATATATATATATATATATAAACCATATTATATATATTATATAAATCAATCATTAAATCTTGACAAAAAGAAAAGGAACAGTTTTTTTTTCTATCTTACTTGATGAATTGGTTATAAGCTGATGGAGCTCGCTGTTTTTTCTCTGGGACTTAACCAAATAAAATTGAAACAGTTAGAAATTATTTGAACATCAATACACTAAAAAAGCTGCATATTCTGAAGAAAACAACACTAGATCATGAAATGTCTCTCAAATTCAAACTTTGGAATGGATGGGAGTCCTTTAAATATTTAGAAGAGCGAAATTAATTCCTAATTATCAAAAAAGAAATTGTAAGATGTGAATCATATAAGATGAAATGTCTTAAACGAGTTATGCTGCATAAAGGCGATCACTCTCGCTAAATGGTGCGCTATGTAAACTTTTTTGAAACCCTTATCTCCTTTACTCAGTTGTTATCTTTTACGATCTTCTTAACGAAATTGTTTTTTTTCTTCCGGTGGACGTAACTAACGTAACATTAGTGAATCACTTGTTTTTTTCTAAATCTTCGCTTTTATTGTTTATTATGTTTCTAACAAGATATATAATCGCGTACGCTTGTTAACAAGAGGGCGAGAGGGTGGAATGATAAGAACATCATCGTCATCTTCTTCGAGATGATTTTGAATAATATTGTGGTCATACGAGGCTACGAGGTCGGATGCATTGTTGAAGCCGTCGAAGCCACAGTACTGTTTCTGAAGAGTAAAGTCCTGGAAAGGCTCCTTTAGCTGGAAAAATGTATGCATGAAATTACATACAAAATTATTAGCCATCTTATAGGGAAATTAGAAAAGAAAAAAGAAAAAAGAAATTAGAAATACCAAGTGATTGGAGAGATCAAAAGAGGGGTTAGCCATGTTGACAGAGAGAAGGGCAGTGCAGTTGCCGCATCTTACACTCACCACCATACACAAGTTGCTGTATGGCACATTTACCTGATCAAATACATACATACAATATAATGGAAGAAATTAATTAGTTTTTATGGATTAATTTTTGTTTGTATTGAGGTTGAGACGCCGTGAATTAGGTTAAATTATTAATTAATCCAAAAATTTAAGTCGATAAGTTGGAGTAAATTTATTATAATATCAATCAACACATACCAACAATATGGTGCTACAAAGACCGCACTGCACATAGCGAATCTGTTCGCAAGGATATTCGTGCAGGAGCTGCTCCACTGTCGACATATCAGCAGTAGCTTCTGTGTCTATGTCTACACACAACACAGAATATAAAGGGAGGGAGAGAAAGATGAAGTTGATGTCTCTCTTAGGCAACACAAGTATGCAATTTATAGCTGATTTTGGAAGGGCTGCATTATGAAAATATGTACTGCCTATCATATGTCAATTAATGATTTAATGGTTATATCACATGATTCTTTTACTTATTTTATTATATATGTATTTTTTTAGTATAATAGGAAATGAAAACTCAAATGGTAGATCTGTGGTTTCTAATTACATTCACAATGTGTCAAGTTGAACTATGTTGACTTTGGCCATTATATATGCATCTTATAAGAATAAAAAGTACACACTTGTAAACGTACCCAAGAGATTGATCGATCAATGGTCGATAGGGTTTTTATTGTTGACATACAAACAAAGTTGCCTCACGTTAATTAGAAGAGGAGAAGATTATGGTTGTATAAGTGATCATGACAACCATTTTTATTAATGTGACGCGTTTTTGGTGTGAAACCCAAAATAAAACCGTTAGGATGTATGTTAAAAGTGGACAATAAAAAACTAATGTAAAAATCTAGGTAAAGGTTGTTATCCTTATCAATTGATATTTGAATTTTCCCCTAACTTAACCATGTAGTTGATCGCCCTTAGGTGTAAGGACAAAGACGTCTGGAGCCCTAAGACGAAAGATTGTGATAACTACACTAGTACAAACCGAACTTTTAGTGACGGGCATATGCCGACACTAAAGATATTTGGTGTTGGTCAAACGACCGTCATTAATACCGGTGTCATTAAAGACCTTTAGTGTCGGTCACTTATGGTGTCGGTCATGACCGACACTAAAGGTGTCCAAAAACGAAACCAAAAGAAGATTTGGTGTCGGTCACGACCGACATTATAGGTCTTTAGTGTCGGTCATGACCGTGTGACAACCCGGTCTTAACACGTAAGGAAACCGAGGTGTCAAAACTATGCATGAAATACCACTACTACAAATAAGGGAATAGGTGACAGTCAAACAAAAAAAATTTCAAAAACACGGATATTTGGTGTCGGTCACCTTTAGTGTCGGTTTTTTAGTGTCGATCACCCTTTTAGTGTCGGTCAGACCGACACTAATATAGACCGACACTAAAAAAAAAAAAAAAAAATATTCACATTTAATGTCGGTCGGACCGACACTCAAAGCCGGTCCAGGAAAAAAAAAAAAAAAAAAATTTAAGGTCCTGGACCGGTTTTTTTTTTAATTTTTTCCCCCCTTTTTTTCACCTCGTTTTCTCCGACACCTTCCCCATTTTCCTCCATTTTTATCTCCTTCTTCACCCGAAAACCCTTCATCTTCACTCCCAAACTTCCCAAAA
>JBBMEG010068244.1:0-13527 GCA_037832605.1 Cyclanthera cordifolia
AATCTATACATACATGGAAAAAAAAATAATAATAAAAAAAAAAAAAAAAAAAAATATATATATATATATATATATATATATTCTACATGGAATTAAATTAATTGTGGTTGAATAATTTGATTATTTTAAATTAATTGGATCTTTTAGTTCTAAAAATGAGTTAAGAACCGGGGATTTGAATGTATAGCAAAAAAAAAAAAAAGAGAGAGAGGCAGAAGTGTTTGTTAGAGATTTTACGAAGGAGTTATTTTGAGTGTTTAGTAAGTGATTGTTTGTTTGAATGTTTTAGTAGAGTGTTTAGAAACCAACGATCTATGAATATTTTTAAATTTTTTTTTTTTTGTAAATATATTTGAATAAATAAGAAACAAAAAGGAAAGTAAAAAAAAAAAAATTACACATTGCGACACGTGGTGTTTTCTGGTTGCGCCACATGGCGCTGCGTTGGGGCAGCCTACCCTTTATCGAGACAACTTCTGATTAAAAAAAAACCCTAAAATTAGTTTTTAACAAAAACCCAACCTCCATTTTACAAACACCCCTAAAGTAATACCATGAATAATACATTTTTGAAATAATTATATGTATAGCTCAAAAGTGTAAAAGTTTATCAATCTCATTTCTATCATTTTGGCCTTCAATCTATATGCTTCATTTCTATCAGTTTCGATGTCTACTTTCCAATGATTGAAAATTATCGACGAAATTGGTATAAATGAAATTGAGACGGAAGGATAAAATGATAGAAATAAGATTGATATATTCAATACCAAGATGATAGAAATAATAGGTGGAATAAAATTTTATATTTACTTCCAAAGAAAACCTAATATAAGTTTTCAAGGATAAATATCTAATTAAAATTGATCGTAACCAATTGACTACTCGGAATAAAATATCTTGATTTAATTTTTCATATTTATTACAAACATTGATTGAAATCGTCAAGTTAATCAGATTGAAGTATTTGAAATTGATTGAAGCCAATTAGTTAGATGATCTTCCATCGTTACAATAATAATCTTCAACCACCACAACATATAATCTTCCCTCAATTTCTCATTGATTTCTCTCTTATTCAAGTACAGATACTCACTCTTAATACTTCCCAATATCCTTGCCTCCCCTCATCTCTTATTTATAGTCTAATGTTCTTTATCCTACCCCTAATAGAATTGATCATTCCTTATCTACTCCTAATGGGGTCTGCAGAGAAAAACTTTAAACTAGAATAATAATTAGGAAGTTAAATTATCATTTTGATCCCTATATTTTTATATTTGTTCTATTTTGCTCTCTAGATATCAAAAGTTTAATTTTAATCCATAAACTTTTAAGTTTGTTCTATTTTTTTTTTGAGATTACAACAATTGGGGGTGGGGATTCGAACCCGAAACCTCATAGGTCTTCGGTGTTCACTAATGCCGTTGAGCTACAGCTCTTTTGGCAAGTTTGTTCTATTTTTCTCTCTAAACTTTCAAATTTGTTCCATTTTAATCCTTAAACTTCTAAAAATTCAATTTTAGTCTCAGACTACAAAAAAAAAAAAAAAAAGTCTTTATTATAATATTTTTTGTTATTTTTTCTTAAAAAATAGATCATATTTTCATGTAAAGTTTAGAAATATGTTCAAATATTTTCTTTACTTGTATTAAAATTAAGATAAATTATAAATTTAGTCTTTATGGTTTCATGAAAGCTATAATTTAGTCCCTATGATTTCAAAAACTAGACTTTAGTCCCTATGGTTTGGAAAAATCTACAATTTAGTCCCTATGGTCTAAAAAATTAGAATTTAGTCCCTAAGGTTTGATAAAATCTAAAAAATAGTCGGTCATTCTTAATCGTTGGTGAATAAAATACGTAGAAGTGAGTTATTTTTGTGTTTAATGATGAGAGTGTGAGATAAGTAATTAATTAGTAAAAATACACAATCCATACATCACATTTACATACTTAATTCGCCTACGATTTACGAATAACATGAACTATTTTGTAGGTTTTGTCAAACCATAGGAACTAAATTCTATTTCTTCAAAATTATAGGAACTTTCATGAAATCATAGAGACTAAATTTATAATTTATTCTTAAAATTATTAACATTATCGAACCATTTTCATTTAATTATATGAATTATACTTAATTGGTCCAGAGCACGAAAAGAGAGGATGGAGGAAGAAATATAATATAAATTTCACCTCATGTTTGTTTAGCAGGAAAAATTTCATTCGAAGTACGTATTCAACCTCTTCTCCAAACAACTTTTATCATGGTTTTTCGTTAAACTCCTGTTCCAAACAACATTTTGTCTACTACATTTTTCCAAACACACTTTTCTTACAATCTCTCATTCAAATAACCTAATCCAAAAGGTGATTTTTGAACAATCGTTTGCAGTAACATTTAAACCACTCAATTCTTCCCCTTCTCAACATCATCCATCCAAACACGTTCCAAGAAACAATCCATACAAATTTAAGAATAAATAGAATAAGATAGTAGTTTTAACTAAATAAATAGAACAATTTTGGATGCCTTCAACCATTGCTACAAGTGAGGTGTCAATTTATGTGCAACTATGTAGATTTAAACCCATTGCAATCACAAAACTCAGTTGATCCAGGTCACAACCAAACCAGAAAAATCAAAGATATGAGAAAACGAGGAAGTCGAAGACCTAGAACAACACCACAGCAGCAACCAAACAGAAGAAAAAACAGATCAAAATTGTAACATCTCACAAAATGTATTGAAGGTTGTTATTGATGAACAACAGTTCTTCTGCTTGACTACATTAATCTTGTTCCTTATACATTATGCTCACTAACAATTATGAACAACAGTTCTTCTGCTTGATGAACAACTTTACAAGATTCTTCCAAGTTCACTTTTCTGACCCCCACAATTTAAAAATACAGATACATATGACTTTCTCCAAATTTTCTAACAAACTCCAAATATATATACTGAGGCATATTATACAGAAACAATCTCACAATTTTAAGAATGATTTTGAGTTCCACAAGGCAAAAGGTACTGATTGGATGTACAATGGGTCGACCGTTGCACCGGCTTAAAATGCATGTGTCACTTGAGTGTTCTTGGTACTTTCATGCCAAATCCATGCTTTACCTTCTCAATTCTATTTTTTTCAAAAAGTGTTCGTGGTTACAAGTCTTTCTATGTGCTACTCAAAAGAAATATGGTAAATTTATTTTCAATCACATTTCTCATTTTTACATTCTAAAGATAAGAAACTGTGTTACTTAACATAATTAAAGTTACCACAACCTATCAACTTAAGCTTTTGGGTTGATTCGTGATTTTACATAATTCAATATGGTATCAGAGTCAAAGTCCTGAGTTTGAATTCCTGCCAAGTCGTTTACTCTCTATTTAAAATTAAATTTCACTAGAAGGGCATTATCAAATTTCTAAGACCCACAAGTGTGGGGAGTGTTAGTCACATAATTAAATTTACCCCAACCTATAAATTTAAGTTTTAGAGTTGATTAGTGATTTTACATAATTCAACAAACTGGGAAGAACATAGCAAACTAACTTCTAATTTCAGTTAATGACAGTATATTCAAATAGAATAACTTACGTCGGGGCGAGTTTTCCCAGGCTGTACACCTCTTTCTCAGAATCTTCATTCACAGCTCTTCCCGAAATGTCGATTCTATAAAATTTTTTTGTAGTTGTAGGCAACCCTCTGCTAGAGAGCAGCTCCAAATCCCTTTTATGGAGTTCTCTCCCATTGACAAAGATTCCAGTGTTTCCGGCAGCACAGTTCCTTGACATTGGATAGGTGAACTCGTCGATAAACGGCTGTATGACAAAAGCAAAAAGAAGCTTGCTGATTAACATATTCGATAATTTTGAGCTGTACCATGGGGAAGAAGCATTCACTCTAGAAATCAACTGAAAACTTACAGGAATGATGCCAAGACATGGATGGCCCATTACACCCCAGAATCCAGCTTGATAATCATACCTGGCAACCACAATTAAAGGGAGAAAGCACAATGTTAAGTCAGATAATTTACTATATAAGAAAGGACTTATACTTTATATGGTTAATTTAAAGATCCTCTATTTGCATTTTCAAACTATTTTCAACTTTGGCTGTTTGGGTTAAATAACATCTTAAAAGATATCATTTTCTTCACTTAATCATTGAAACAAAATCAGGGAAAGCATCCAAGAGTTAATGTAAGAAAGAAACATACCAATAATCACCCGGAAGAATGGGCCCAGCTAGCTTTTCAGCCTTTTTTACTACATGAGCTGGTAAAGGTTGGCCATTAACCGAAACTGTAGGCTTTCCACGGTCCGGAATTTCACTTGATCTTGAAAAATCTCTTAAGTTGTTCCTGCTGATATCCACAAAGAAGGGTTCAGATTCTTGACTGCTTTCGATAGTACTTTGATTTTCATCTTCTTCTTCTTTGTTTGTTTCAACAAAATCTTGAGGAACATGAATGTTCGAATAATCTTCAAATGAGACGTCCAACTCACTAGGCTCTGTGACATTATTTATAACAGCATTCTGCTTATTTTCACTTCCCTCTCTGTATTTGCTAAGTTCATGATAAGAAGGGTTATCAAAATTCTCCTTGGATTTTGTTAAAGATGGTTTATCATTTGAAGGAAGGTCGACAGTGTCCGGGAGATTTTTCAGTTCACAATTTATAGCTGGGGTGTCTTTTTCCTTGGAAAAAATGGGAGTTGAAGTTAGCTCCAGCTTTCTAGATTCACCAAGATTTGAATCCTGGTCGTCAGAAGGCTTGTTGTGGTCAGTACTGATCAGTTTGTGACTAGAATTTACAGAACTTTCTAAGGAATTGGTGACATTGACAACTCTTGTGGGGGAACTATCATCAGGAGAAACATCTCTGGGCCTAGTTTCTGGTGGAACTCTAACAACAAGCTTTCTGTTCTCGACTTTTACAATAACGACAACAGAACAAGCACCACACTGTAGTTTCTGCCAATCCAACTCCAATTTGTAAATTTTCCTAGGAAGTCTTAGCAATTCGAAGCAACTGATGCATACAATGAATGGGGCACCACCAGCGATGGCATCATAAGGTTTTCCATTTCTTCGCAAAACTTGAGCCTTTCTTGGTTGAGCTAGACCGAAACCATCAATTGCTGAATCAAGCTCACTGGGTTGTCTTGAGTGTGGAAGTGTATCTTGAGAAGGAAACCGACCAGCACGTTGCACATCAGAAGCCTTGAGTCCAACTGTTATAGGATGATTCTCATTCTGATATGTGCTAGATTTGATTGGCTCTTGTGAATTACTAGCATTGCTTATAGGAGAGTTTGGTGCTTGAAGAGGAGGGCCTCTCCTGATTCTTTCGCTGCATTGTGAACAAGAGCAGGCAGGATGGTGAAAGAAAGCTTCTTCAGTTTGTGATGGAGAAAGAGGATCTTGTTTAAAGTCCATGAAGCTTTTGAGATAGTGTTCATGAGGAAGCTGTGGAGGATACCGATGAGTTGGTGAATAGTTATTCTTCCTTTTCATTTTCTCTTGAAACTGATCCTCGTACAATAGCATATCTTTCACAACCTGCCTAGGAGGACGTAAAAAATCCTCATTATTTCTATGATGAGGATCTGTTAATGGAAAGGTAACATTGCCTTGATCGAAGTAACGAGGACCATGAATCTGTTGTGGGGTCTTTGTTGAAGATTGCATTGGAACATTGTATGTAGCTCGACCGTAGTATGGATCGACTGGAGTTCTATTAGCAACAATTCTTGGTTTATCTCCCACATCACTAGACTTAATAATTTGGTCTTTCAACTCATCCAATCTTCTGAGGAGCTCAACTTGATTCAGGTCCAAACCTTCTATAGGACCTTCGTAGTTTCGAATAGGCTCGGGATGGCCATAGAACATATCCAAGTTAGAACTTGAAGGTCTGTCACTAGGATAGCAAAAATTCCTAATTCCTTTTCTATCAGCAGCAGCCACAGAATTTGCAGAGTACTCAGTGAATGCATCTCTTTCGACTCTCTGATGCTCAAAATTCGCTCGACTTCGTGCTGCTCCAATGAAATTACCATACCGTGCTGTACTTGGAGAATCAGAATCATAAATGTTCATGTCTTGTTCAAGATTATTTCGACGAACCCAATTGTCGATATGTTGTTCTGAAAATTGACTATGTATTTCTTTGACCAAACCAACTTCTCTGTCTCCAATCCTCTGCATTGGCCAAACACCCTTAGTTTGTTTCTCATTGTTCAACTCATAGTCATCTATATCCTCTTTTCCATTTGTTCTAATTGGACTATTGCTGAAAACAGTCCTTCTGGACCTTAAGGCTCTCTCTTTTATGTTTGGCTCCATGCTTGGATTGCTCCACTCAGAGTCAGAATCCTTTTTCTCATTAAGGGGAACTTTGCTCTTGGCTGCAATCTGCATCATCAAAATTGTGAAAAAAAAAAATTCACCCAAATGCTCACTCAAAAGGAAGTAAAAGGGGGAAAGTCTAATAATAAATTCAGGGTCGAACTTGAATGATGTTGTCTTTTTAGCACTTAAACTTTAAAAGCTCTCCATTACACTATCAAACTTTGAACTAAGATTCCATGTAGTCCTTATTATTTATTGTGGACACTATACCCAGGGTACTCACGTCCGTTCCTAGGCCAGGCACCGAGAGACATTGAAGGAATGGAGACACGGGAGGTGTCTACAATAGATGTCACAAGTAGGTCTCGAACCTGGGACTTTGAGGGAAGCATACCTCCAAAGCCCAAGCCTTCTATGTAGTCCTTACTAACATCATTAACTTTATGATAACATGACATGCTTATGAAACAAACGTTGGTTGATTTGAACAACTTTTTGAGTGCTTATGAAACACTTTCTTAACACTTAAACCTCATTTAACCACTTTGAAAATGTTGAATTATTTTGAACCACCAATCAACCAAAAGCTTAAGCTCTTGGCTTAGGGTAAATTTAATTATTTTAACTAACACTCTCCTCATTTGTGGACTTGAAAATTTGAGAAATGCCCAACAAATGATTTCAATTTTAATTGTGGAAGAAAAAGACTCCACAAGCACTTGAACTCAAGACATCTTACTCTACTACCATGATGAATTGTATTAAATAACTAATCAACAACTATATCGACCAATAGTAAATGTTAAGGATCCCACATTAAAAAAGCGAGAACTTCTAGCATTTATAAGATATATGAGCTATCTTTCTCATTGTGTCAATTGATTTTGAGATGAAACTCCATACTAATCTAATATAGTATCATAATCCATTAAACCCAAACTAGCGTTTGAATCAATAAAAATAAAATAGGGATCCTATCCAAAATTGGTGAACCTAAAAACACATAATCATGAGAGGCATGTTGAGGATCCCACATTGAAAAAGTGAGGAGAACAGATGATGAATTACCCCTCTTTGTTGCAATTGATTTTGAGATAAAATTTCATACTACTCTAATAGAATGTCACTCTAAAAACAGCCCTAAGAGGTCAGCAACAGGTAGACTTAACAATCATCCAGAAGCAGACAGCATTTTTCCAACACACATTATGGATGGAGAGACTAAGTTACATCACAAACACAAACATAATCACTAAAGTTGAGAGACTAAATTTGCCATTTAGAAACATTGAAAATTGACAAATAGCATAACCAGTGGGACTACAAATTTCCCACTCTTGACTTTATCTTCTCTTTTCTATAATCATTTTCTCAGCAGCCAAACAAGAAAGGAAAAAAGGGGTAAAAACAAATTCATACCTCTAAGAACAGCAACACAGCCCAGCCACCACACTGATAACAGGGAATCCAGAAGGTTCAGGCAAGAGATCTTGGAATTTGGGTCAACGAACTAAGAATCGCAAAGAAGATCAAACTTAGAAACTCCTCAAACCCATCAAAGAAAAGAAGCAATCAAACAATCCCAAAACACCTAAATCCCCAAATCAATCAAATCTCTTCAAACCCATTAATAAACTTAAACCCCAAATCAGAATCAGGGCTTTTCCCAGCTAATTCGAGAACAATTTCCCTAAAAAAACACAAAATCGTAGACGCATAATAAGCATCAACACAAACAAATAAAAGTTCATACAAATAAAAATTCGCAGCAACTTCGAAGAGAAACTGAATGGAGTTTTCCAGAGAGAGAGAGAGAGAGCAATTCAATTCAGCTGATAATTTGGCCGAGGAGGAAGGATTGACAAAATGGGCCTTCACGATGCCGACACGGTTATCTTGAATCTCCCAATTCAATTTCAATTTCACTGTAAAATGTGTTGTCGTTTCTATGAAACGTCGTCGTTTAGAATAAATAAGAGTATTAAGACTAGTTTCCCGCGTTTTGCAGTAAAGGAGGATGGGCCGAGTCAGCCGGAACGCAGTAGATACAAATCGAACATTAAAGTAAATAACGTTGACCAACCAGGCTAAACGTAACACGTCAAGTGTTGGAATTTACGATTATACCCATAAACAAGACGTGGGTAGCAATTTCCTGCGTTAGGGTATACAATGAAATTTAATGTTTTAAGGGATTTCGACTTTACGATTATACCCTCCATCAAGACGTGGGAAACAATAAATCCGCATGATACTTATTAATGAGAAATTAGTTTTTATAATTTCTCTACAAATAATTATATCTAAATGGGTTAGTGTAATCCAGTCCAACACCAATATAGATAAGTTCGATCTTAAAAATTGGTATCTGACCCTCAATTAATTTGAGAGTAGTAATGTTTTTATATAAGATTTGTGGTTCTTTTCTCAAATTATATTAAAAAAAAGTTGTTGTAACGAGTCAAAATAATAACTCATATTTAAATACACAACGCTCAATTATAACTATTTAAACTAATCATTCATTTTTAATTACCCATTTTAAATTATTCATTTTTAAATCTTCAATATAATTATTTATTTTTAAACACGTCCAAATGATGTATTGTCTATAATTTTTTACAAAAATTATCATTCAAACGAGCTATTTACTACAAACCATGTACAAATAATATATAATATCCAAACGAAATATTATTAAAATTGAAAATTTTAATCATTCAAAATAATTTTTCATTTATAACTACTCAATATATCATTGTATAATAGCATGTTCAAACACTTTAATAATGAAATAATAAAAAAATCTTAAAGGTGGCACAGTTAATTGAAAATTTGGGCTTTGAAGATGTACTCCTCCACATGTTGGATTTGAAATTTATGTATGATATTAATTTGTAATGGGTTGGATCAACAAATAAATGAAAAATTCCAAATTTGTTGAAAGAATGATGCATATTAAAATGCTAATCACACAAATAAAACTTTTGAATATTCACAAAATCCAAATTACATTACAAATTAAGGTGTTTGTTTTTTTAGTACAAAATTGAGGACGTAGACAATACCAATTTCCAACATCGAACCTGACTGATTTTGAATTGAATTAACACCAAAAAATAAAATCATTGCGACACTAACTTTTTCAATACACTACAGATTAAGGTTGGAATTAAAGAACTCATAATTATGAATGTTGAAATTCAATTAAAAAAAAAAATGTGTAAACAAAAGTAAAAAAGACAGAAGAAAACTAAAGGGTAAATGAAAATCATTTATAAAAATTTGAAGGGAATGAAAAAAAAAAAAAAGCCTTGATTTACATGTACAGACACAGCTCCAACTCGCCACTCAACGCTTTAAGGAATCCAAATGCATTATACACAACTATACATGGGTTTGGTTCGGCATTCTCTCCCATTCGAGAATTTAAACAATTTTATCGGTTTTCTTTAATTTCAACCTAATTTTTTTATATTTTGAGTTGGGTTATTTTGATTATCTATAAAAGATGGACATGTTCCATTTCAATTTATCAAATTTTTTTTTAATTTAATTATAATTTATGACTTTGATATTTATTTTATTTTAATTTCTAAATTTTAAAAAGTTTGGTATCAATATCTAAATTTTAATTTTGTTTCAACTCCTTCCTGGAAATTTAAACAAACTTTAAATTGATACTAAAAAAAATGTGTTTGTTTTTTTTTTTTTTTTTTTAAATTACCATATTTTAAATAATTCTATTGTTGTTGTTTTTTTTTTAAATCAATATTATTGAAACAATTTTAATTAATATTATCTTCAAATTTATTATAAATAGCAGTTAAAATTAGACTTCTAAATTTTTACAGATTAAAATAGACCTTAAAATAAAAAATTAAAATTAAAATTAAACTCAAAATCAAAACCAAAACCAGACATATAAGTTTAGAGACAAGAGAAAACAGCCATATGTTTGGCTCAAAATGTAAGGTTTTGAATTAAGATTGTTTTTTATTCAAAAGAAAATAATATTAATTGATTGGGTTTTAGTTTTGACTTTTTTTTTTTTTTTGTTTGTATTTGAATGGCTCTTTAAATGCTATAGATTTGGTCGAAATGTAATAAGTCAATGAAAGAGAAATTTGTTTTCCCGTGTCATGTTTCAGGATAGTCAACTTTCTGGAATTAGTTTGAAAAAAACAACAATTACAAACTTTCATTCGGATTTAATATATTTTTGAATTTCAAATTAAGATACTTTCTTTATACAAAATACTTGTAATATTATTTATTGGGCCCCAAGTTATATGGTCCCGCCCTCATGATTTATTTTTAACTTTATTTTTTAAGATAAAAATATTTTGGTTTTTTTTTTTCTTAATACAAATTGAGTTAAAGAGATCCAAATCTTATATAGATGGTACAATAACTTTGGAATAAATGAAAATCAAATATGAAATTTATAAAATTAAATTCGTGACGTAGTGTTAAACTGTATTACTACCAAATAATAACATTTACGCAAAATCAACTCTTTCGGGTTTTTGTTTTTTTTTAAATCGTGGTTAGTTTTGGAATAAAATTAACGTTTCTTATGAATGTTATTTTTAACTCAATGTAAAGGTACTTTCTATTTTCTATAATTTAGCTTTTTTTTTTTTATGACATATTGTCAAAGAAGAAAAATTTTAAAAAATAAATAAAATGATATGGCGCTTTCATGGTTAAAATTTGACAGTTGACTTGAAATCTCATTTGGTCCATATTTTAAAGAGGGGCCATGTGGTCAAATCATTGACGACATAGTGTGCTTAAGCAACATGTCACATGCAAATCAACATAGAGTTTGTATTGCTAAGGTTAGATTGTTTGGAGAACAAAATTAAGTTCTTATTTTAATAATTGATCAAAATAGTATTTCAATACTTTTTTTTAATTAGAGAAATAAATTCAAGAAATTCAACAAGCTCCCTCATGCTTCAAACAATCTCCCTCATGTTGAAGTAAAAATGTCGATCATAGTCGACATGTCAATGAGTCTATCAAGTTGTAACTTACGAAGTCATTCAGTCAAAATACCAGTTGTTTGCTTTGTTGTAGGTAAGTATGAAATACAAATTACACCATTATCAAATTTTTTTCTCAATAGTACCAAGATGGCTAAGTTGGAGTTGATGCGACCATGAGCTATCCGCACAAACTATTTATTCGAGGCACGTTTTCATATTGTTATGTTTTCTGGATATTTTAGGGATACCCTATGAACTATTTGAACTGTTTCTTTTATATCTAATAAAGCACTATTTAACATGTTTCTAGAGTTTAATGATGCTTTTTTCATGCATTTAGAGTTAAAGGCCTAAGTGAGACCTCGTATTGGGTCGGATCCTTACATGTTCGCATGCATTCAACAACATTTGTCTTAAAACTCTATAAATAAGCTATAATTACAAGCATCTTTCCCAAGTGCCAAGTTACATCCCATTATGTAATAATAATGATATAGTAATAGTCCAAGCTTCTATTACATAATAATAATAAAGTACTATGGAGGGTATGACTTCTTGAAATTTCCTTTCTACTAAGTTATATGTTGAATGCAATATAGTTGTAGTGATCATTGTTGTATTGCATATAGCCTTTAAAAGACAAAACATATTTTCAAACCTTCTTTCTTCCTTTTTTTGAAAACATTTTCATGAGACGAGTGATAGAGGTTGCACCAGTTGTGCCACCCGCTCTGCGTTTTCGTTCGGCTGACTTGTTTGTCGGGTTAGAGCAAGTGTCGCACAGTCACCATTTTACTGCCTCTGAAGTGCGACTGTGACAAGTGGTATTAGAGCCTAATTTGGCTCATTTGTAGTTACAATGATTCACCTGGGATAGATTAGTGGTACAAATCCCATGTCGATCGACTGTTCGACCAAGATAAACAAAAAGTCAATCTAGTTGGAATGTTGGAGTATGTGCAGTCTTTAGATTCTTGCCTGAATGAGATTGCTGCCAAGGCTGGCACAGCCGATGCGGTAGCTGGTCGCCTAGACGAGATGCCGGTCCAAGAGTTGATGGTGAGGGTAGAGACCATTAAAGATAAAGCCACACGGTGTGGTGGCTACGAGCGTGGAGAAAGCTCGTCGGGCTCTGTTACCAGCATAGAAAATCGCGTATAAACTATTGATAGCACAAAAAAAAAAAAAAGAAATCGCTCAGATGATGTCTGAGCTGTCCGAGGAAATGAAAGTTGTCAGGGCAGAAATAGCTGATTTGAACGCTCGAGTTAATCTCACCATGAGAGTAGTGGGAAATCAAGCCTCAACTATAGGCGTCGTTCAAGTCAGTAAGGTCAAGGTGCCTGAACCGAAGCCCTTCTATGGGGTTCGAGATGTAAAAGCTTTGGAGAACTTCATATTTGATATGGAACAATACTTCAAAGCCACAAATACAGTGTCTGAAGACATGAAAGTCACATTAGTGACAATGCATTTAGCAAATGATGTCAAATTATGGTAGACACTACAAGAAAAAACCCTAAAGGCGACGAGGGCAACGACGACGGAAAAAAATTCTGTCGCTGTTGATACGCTACGACGTCAGAAAAACACAGCGCCGCCTTTGTTTAACACCAACGACGATGGAACACTTGTTCGTCGCCTTACCTCAAAGCAAAGGCGACGAAACTGCTTCTTTCGTCGCCTTTGATGTAAAACAAGATTTTGGAATTGCGCAAAGGCGACGACGGAAGCGCTTTCGTCCCCTTTGCTCAATCATTTCCCCCAAAACTAATTTTGGGCGGAAAATGTTTGGGCTTCGGCGACTGCAACGCTTTCTCCGTCGCCTTTGCCCCAACGTTATTAGTTTTTGGTGGGCAAAGGCGACGGAGCTTAATTCCGTCACCTTTGCCCCCAATTACATAATTCAAAAATCGCCCCTTCTTTTCCATTTCTCCGTTTCAATCTTCCATTTTCTCCCAAATCCTCTAAAAAATCTCATCCTCTTCGCCACCTCTTTCACCAAAAACCACCACCACTCTTCCAAAAGGTAAGATTACATGTTTATTTCGTTTAAATTTTCGTTAAATTTGTTTAAAGTTTTGTTAAATTCGTTTAAACTTTCGTTAAATTCGTTTGAAATTACATGCTATGTGTTTAATAAGTTTAGATTTGGAATGAAA
>JBBMEG010068277.1:0-13523 GCA_037832605.1 Cyclanthera cordifolia
TCAACGTTTTAAAACTCGTTAATCCTCTATCACTTACTATAAAAGTAATCTACCATTTCAGAAATTTTGTCATTCAACATTTCGATTCTATCTTTCATCTTCAACATTTCAATACTCACGTATTTCACTGTTATAATAAATTTATTAAAATCTGTCAGTTAGAAGTTCACTGATTAAAGTCTGTCGTTCACTGATTGAAGTCTATCAGTCTGATTGAAATCCATTAGTGAAGCTGATTGAAGTTTTATTAGTAATTAAAATGATTGAAATCTATCACTGAAACTGATTCATGAAGTCTATCGGTTCAGTGATTGAAGTCGATCAGTGACACTGATTAAAGTATGTAATCTAATCAATTCGGTGATATATATACTTCAATGAGAATCAGTGGTCGGAGCTTGGTGGTGTCGGTAGCGATGTATGGTGGTTGGCGACAGAAAACGACAAGTTTCTTAACTTGTTGGAAAGCTTATGTCTTCGTGAACACAGATCTGATCTCGATTTTGCAAACATAGATCACTATTTCAATGGATCTGGAAATAAAAAAGATAGATTTCAAGGTTTTTTCGCCGGAAAAATGGCAAAAAAAGACTTCAAACGAAATCGATGATTCGAGAGGAAGAAATCGATGATTCAAGAGGAAGCAATCGATGATTCGAGAGGAAGAAATTGGAAGAATCGAGAGGAAGAAATTGAGGGACGAAGACAACCGTTGATGTTATTGAAGAAACAAAAATCGAGTAAAAAATCGGCAAATGTGTGAATGGCAGGGGCAGAAAAGGAATTTTAGAAAAAAGAGAAAATGGGCTATAAATAAAATTTTTTTAAAAACATTGGGCTATAATTATAATGCACATGAAGAGAGAGAGAGAGAGAGAGAGAGAGAATGTTACCTAACTCAAATTTCCTTTTTCTTTTATTTTAAATCATAATTATGCTTTTAATAAAAATTGAATTTTATAAAGTACTTAATGTATATGTCAATTTTCTTTCAGAGGTTGATTTTTCTATTTGTTGCGTGTAGGACGACCATCTATCATATATATTGGTTGCAACCAATTGTGCTGCATCAAACTAGTGAAGATAAACCCATAGGTTTAAAAGGGATGAAAACACCCTCCCATTGTATTGCCTTTATAGGAGATGAACAAAAATAAAGTCTTGAAGGTTTAGACACGAAGTAGATGTACAATATCACAAAATTATAGAAATTCTGTGTATGGTTCTTGTACCTAACTAGTGGTGTCTGAGTCATGATCCTTGTATATCCTTTGTTAACTAGACTCCAAGTATCTGTCTAAAAAGTAATGAACCTAGTCTATCATAAGTTGAGTATATAGTTAAGCTTTGAACACATAAGGAATGCTTCAAAGGCTTTTTGAGCGATGATTGGATAATGACCAAAAAAAAATCATCAAGTCATTTATTTAAACTGAATAATATCATACCAATATGCAGAAATTTATGCAAGGTCTTGTCTCTTAGATGTATTTTAAGTGACAAAAATATATTACTAAATTACTAGTATATGTATGAACTAATAAATATATAAACAATTTTGTTTTATAAATTTTTGTACAAAATAAGTATCTTTCATAAAATATCCTATTAAATATGCATGAAGACTTTGTGATAGTTTAATATTATTATTTTGTTTGAAAAGTAGTTTAAAATTATGGAAATTTACATTGCAAATCTCTCAAAACAAAAAAAAAAAAAACGTTTTTTTTTTATGGAATATTCTAGGCATGTTGCCCAATCTGACATAGGAGAAGAGGTCATGTGTTGAAAGACAAAATGATATTTTACCAAATCATTTGTTTCATGTCTTTTTAAATAAAACTCACCTTTGGTTTTAATCTTTTCACAATTGTTTTATATCTCTACAACAACAAACTTGTAGTTGTGATTTCAGTTTCTTTTACCAACAAAATTATTTTTGATCTATTAATATTATAAACAACAGTGATATTCAGTAGTTCTTACCACCTTTTCAATATATCCATTTCTATCAAAGATAATTTTTGTACGGTTTTCAGTTTGGAGAATTATAGAGGTGATCTCTTAAAAAATGAGAAATACCACTTCTCTAGCATATTTTACGATCGATAATATATGCTAGTATATATTTTTAAAAAATGACAATCACACCCAAAAAATATATTTTATGATAGATAATATATCAAAAATATCAGAAACTATACTATTTTTTACAGCAATAGGTTAAACTCTCAACAAACAATATAATATTCTAACTTTCAGAGAAGTTTCTTAAAAAAAAGAAACAAAAAAAAAAAGTCAGGAAGAAGATAATGCTAAATTAAGGAGGGAAAAGTATGTATGATATTTTATATCATGACATAATTTTGGAGTAATGTGGTTTAAAATATTAGCAATTTGATCCTTAAAAATGATAATATTATTAAATAATTATCATCATTATATATATATATATATATATATATATATATATATATATAAAAGGTTATAAGTCAATGGAGTTTGGATACCAAGTGTCCGTACGGTTTGTCTTTTTGTTCTGCTTTATTTAAATAATTTTGAGAAGTTTAAGTTGATCGATTATATACTTAATTCAATAATTTATCATTAGCAATATTAACACCTGTTGCAATTAAAATTTGGACGCACTCAACGTCAAATTGTTATTAATATTAATTGGAGAAATTATAAAATTACAAGAGTTTGAAAATAAGATATTTTTCTTTGAAAACTAGGATTAAGGTTGTATTTTTCAATAATTAATGAAATAAAATCTTATAAAAAAAATGGTTTAGTATTAAGGAATGAGCCCATATCCCAACTGGGCCTCAATCGAAAAGAGTGATCCATATGAACATCTGGTAGGAAATAACTAAATTTGAGAAATTAATTAAGAAAATGGCTGAAATTTTATGACTTAAAATTCATGGTTAAATGTGATTTTTGAAAATTATTAAATAATAAACTAAAATTAAATGACTCTTATTGTGATTTATTTAACTGTATTTTTTTTTTTACTTATAACAACTTACAATATCTAAAATCAAAAATTATATTTCTTGAGAATGTATAACTATTAAAAAATTTTAGATAATTATAAAATATTTTGTTCAATATAATAAAGTATTTTAATTAATTGTTCCGAAAATTAAGTAAAAAACAATTGTAAGAAATTTTTTAAAATTTTAAGAGTTTTGTCTAATTTTAAGAGTTTATGGACTAAAATATAATATTTGAAAGTTCAATGCACCCAAATTGAAAGTATTGAGATTAAAATTTGACATTGGAAAGTTTAGATTTCAAAATGAAACAAAACACAAAGTTTATGGACCAAAATAGTATTTCAACCAAAGTTGTATCATATAATTTTAATTAGAATTTAACAAGTCTTTGGAGGTCAATTTTGAAAAAGCGATTCAAAATGTGATGTTTTAACTAATAATAGTATAACCTACGAACACTTCGAGTGACAAATATAAATGAAAATTAGATATATGTACAAATGAAACACAAATTTTAATATAAAATATTTCATATAAATAAAATCAATAAAGCATACAATATAACACCTTCGTCAAAATCCACATCCAAACAAGCTAGTACTAAAACTTCTAAACATAAATCTACAGGTAAATGGACTATTACTCCAATCATTACTTTTAATCACTCAAAATATTTCCTAGTAACTCCAGTAAATTTATCATCCAAACAGCCTCTAAAAAATAGCTATTTTCTTAATATTAATTTAAAAAACAAGCTATTTTCTACTTTCTTTTCGAGATTTCCTACTTACATCATTAAACAGTCCTATTTTTATTAAAATAGGAAAAGTATTAGCTGAATATTAGCTACATGTAACGATGAAATACTCATCCTTATGCAAAAGAAAAAGTTTGACAATCTAGAACAGCAGATGAATAAATACATGGTTAAGTACAATAACCAAAAATAAAGAAGCATGAGAGTTCACCAAATCATCGAAAAAATTAAGAGTCAAATATCAAAATCTAATCTTAAGAGATGAGGAAAATTTGCGAGGCAAGCTCTAAGGTGGGGTGACACTATTTGATGTCATAAAATTTTCTTTTTAATACTCATTGAAAGAAAAGAAAAAATATTTGTGATATCAAATGTTGTCATATCATCCTTTAGAAAATTTTTAAGGCGACAAATCAAAGCTATTTGACTTTAGGATAAAATATTATTTTGGTCTCTAAACTTTCATCTTTATTTCATTCTAATCTCTAAACTTTCAAAACTAGACTTTCATGTTTGGTCCATTTTGGTCTCTCAACTTTTAAAAGTTCAATTTTAGTCCTTAGACTTTAATAAAAGTTTAAAATTGGTCTTTATGATAAATTTAAAATTAATATTAAATGAAGTTTATTCAATGATGTTAATAATTTTAAAACAAATAATAAAATATGTGAACATATTTTTAAAATTTATAGAAAAATATGATATATTTTTTAAGAAAAACTAACAAAAAAAAAGAAATTCTAGTAAGGACCAATTTTAACTTTTTCTCAAAGCCCAAGACTAAAATTGAACTTTAGAAGATTATGGACAAAATGAAACAAATTTGAAAGTTCAAGAACTAACAAAATCTAGCGATTAAAATTGAATTATTAAAAATTTAGAAAAATAAAAAATAAAAAAACAAGGGTCATTAGTGAAAGCATAGAGAGTATTTTAACCCTTTTTTACTTTATTTGCTCCAAATATGAGAAACATTATGTTTTCATTGCGTCAAAGTGCCACCACGCCGGAATCGGGTGCCATAGATAGTGGACAAGTTAGTCATGGAGCAAAGCCAAAAGATTAAAAGCTATACAAACATACAAGCAGTCGATATAGAGATGGTGGACAAGTTGAACGCAATTATATGACTCGAATCTTAATCCTTAGTACAACTAATTATCAACAAAATAAAAAGGGCATAAACATGAAACATTTACATTTTTCAACAAATTAAATTTTGAAACCTCATAATATTCGTCTCTCGAATCTAAGGAATGTTCGTAGAAACCCTTATCCATGTTCCCCTAAGTTTAAACTGTTTCTTTTTTTGTTAAGAAATCGAAAAATAACAAATAAATAAATAAAAACAAGTGAGAAACAATGCACAAATTTATGTTGTTAATTATCTATGTGTTTGTTACATTCATGAGCAGAGAGCGAAAAGATTTTAATTAGAGAGGAGTGAATACAAAAATGTTGATCTAAAGGAGAAGAAGAGGAACAACAACATTTATTGTACTCGAGTATTTGGCGGTAAATCGTCGTCTTCTAATTCCAATTGACGACAAGTTATTGTACTCGAGTGACTGGATGGCAAAGTTTTGGATGACGAGCAAGAGGAGAAGAAGAGGAACAACCAATAAATTCCTACTTCTTTTCACCATTCTATGTAATCTTTATAATTTACATTTGTTTTACTAATATGTTTGAAAACCAAGCCCACGAGGTTGCAACCTTCCAATGAAGAAAAATTAGCTCTTTTTCCCCTATTAAATCTTCTCGCTCGTGTTGATCTATTTGACTTACTAGCACTTTTTACACCAGAATTAACCTACAATAAAAAACCAGACAAATATTACGTATGAATTTATTATTTTTTTTTTTTAAAATGGAGTAAAATTTGGAGATAAATAATTTCAATAGTACTATTGCAATATGTACAATTTCAAATTAATATAGCTTGTAGTGTTTTTCTTTTTAAGGTTTTATTAATGTTTTAATTAAAGAAATCGATGGATTAAGGATGTGTTACCTACGCTGGTATTTTTCAGTGTTTGTACAATTTGTTGACCAGCTGGTACTTTGCACAAAACAGAGAAGGGTGAGGTTTTGCTCGTAAAGAAACACAAAACAGAGAGAGGTAGGTGGGGATGGGTAATTTAATTTAGGGAAGGGTGGGGTTCTGCTCGTAAAAAAAAAGAAAAAAAAAAGAAATATATATATATATATATATATATATATATATTATTTAGTATCTCAATTTCTCCATCTTTTTAAACCTCCCATGTGTAAGGCCAATTAATTTGACCAAGCCTTTATAAAATATATTAAAATTATTAATTTAATCTTAAATTAATAACTAATTCAAAAACAATTTAACAACTTCAACTTGTTTTATTTAATTTAAAAGCATTACCCATGTTAATTTAGTTACCATTAAACCTTAATGAAAACCTTAATGTACACTATTCAATTAATTACCAAAATACTAACTAATAATTCTAAATAATTGAAGACTATGAAATTTCGGGTCATTACAATACTCTTTCCCTTAGAAAACTTTCTCCCTCGAAAGTTGGATAAGGTCAAGCCAAATAAAATCAAACAAGGACGATCAACATAACAACAAACATCACAACGAAGCAACCAATCATCACAACAAGGCAACACAACTGAGCAATCAATCAAAGAAAGGAATAACACACGCCACAAGCATGAAAGGTCTAGGTATGACAAGTACATGCATTCACATCCTCTTGCGTACCGGCCTCCTAATTAACCTACCACAACGAACACATCTACTGATGAGCTTCACCTGCTCCTGCTTCTAGATATGCTCTAGCTAGATGTCCCTCCTTGCCACATATGTAGCACGCTCTTGGGGATGCCCTACTAAACACCAAAGTGTATTTGTTGTAACTCTTATACAGTAGTGGTTGCCTCAGTACTGCACCTCGCTATCTTGCTTCTTGATTGTGATCCTAACCTTGGAAACGACCTGTACGGTTCTACTGATGACCTAGCTCAAAAGACTTGATGACTTCCAACAGTCTCTTCTACATACTACGTGGACCTGCACCTTAGGAAGCATCTGTAGAAGCTTTCCCCTTCTGATACTTGGCATCATAAGTACGTGCCAAGCTATCCGCTTTTGCATAAGTCTAAGGATTTAGCGCTCGAATATCGTGGAAAACTTCGAACTTAAGCTCTCCTACGAAAGCATCAATCTTAAGTATTTCGGTAAGAACCAAATGCTTGGCAAAGCGTCCCAAGGCAACGGAACTCCCTCTCATAGGTTGTTACCATCATGCTACCCTGCTTGAAGTTAACAAAAGTTGTTATCTTCTCTTGTCTTGCCTCTGCAGTATAATACTGATTCAAGAACTCAATCTTGAAAAACTCCCACATGGCTGGGAAAGAGCCTTTTGGCAAGGCATCTAACATGGACTCCCACCACCACAATGTATAATTGGTCAAGACATAAGCTGCACATTAGGGTCTGTGGATATTAGGTCATCCCATGTTTCGAAACAGGGACTCCATATAAGCTAACCAGTTAGCTGCATCCTGGAGGTCCTCTGACTTGGCATTGAACTCTTTAGAGTTCCATCTTCTGAACTCTTTGATCCATTTTTTTAATTCCCAGCCTCATTTTTTACTTCAGGCACTACTCTCTGAACAAGTTGTACAGCGGGAGCTGGCGGTGCTACTAGAATTAGAAGAACAACTAGAATCTCATGTAGTTCCATGTGTACTACCGATGGTGGTGGCGACACCGCTGGAACTACAGGCGGTAGTGGCGGCACCACTCGCTCAACTAGGGCACTAGTGGAGCCACATACATTTGTTGCTTCATCCTCTACATGAATTGCCCAAATTGTGCCTCATGCTCTGCTCTTTACTCAACAAACATCTCTCTAATTATCTTTCTAAGTGTTGTGGCCATATCGGACCCTAATGCATGATGCATGTGGAGGAATCATCTCTACTAACTGTCTCAGTCGACCCAAAAATGAATTAAGAGGTGACACTCCCCTTGTAAGGGGAAGATGTTGGGTTGACGACTACCCTACTACACTAGTAGCGGTTACCTATTCTGTGGCTGCTACTGCCACTCCACTACCTCCGGCTATTGCTTGCATCAAAGTGGTGCCTCGGGTAACTCAAGCTATATTATGTTAGTCCATCGTAAGACTAACTTAAGGTAATAGACAACTTATGCAAATTACAAGTGTTAATTGACGATTATAAACCCTTTATCAAAATGAACTTACATACTTGGTGGTTGTTAAGGTGTTGCTGATCATAAAGAACAACGACCCACTAAGTAAGCAAGTCTAGAAAATCTATGACTCTGAGCTCTAATACCAATTGTAAGGACCCCACTTTTCTAAATTGTTAATTATAACATAGAATCTTTATTAACATGCATAAATTGAAACTGACATAACTAAAATAAACCATTTATTCAAAATCAAATAACCATCTTAAATAATTTAATCATAAATAAATTAGCCTATGTCCAGAGTTTACAAATAATAAAAATGGTTAAAAACTTGTACAAGATAACTGCCCTAAAATTTCAAGTGCATAATGATGGAATGACTCACAGAGCTAGTAAAAGTAAATATATGATTATGCAATGACTCCCTTATGATCCTGCTAGCTCAGCTAGCCATCTTGATACAGTACATGCTTACCTGATGAAAAATCATAATAAGAGTTAATATAAATATACCCAGGAAGAATCCTCAATCAAGGTACAATATACATAGTCTAGCTACACCAACAAGTAAATACATGCTCAACCAATCTCGAACACACCGCAACAGTAACTAGATCATGAGATATGTCTTACAACCTGAAGACAAGCTCATGTCTCCCTTATGAGGCCCCTAGTGCACTAACCGAATTATTATTGGCACACGGAACACGTTCATGGCTCGAGAAGCACGCATAAACTTCCCTTGTAAGGCTCTGAGTGAGCTCACCCAACTAATAACTTTAGAAAATAATCAACAAATGGTATACTAACGCCTCTATCCCAGGTAGCCTTTATCCCAGTACCTAGAGCGTGTACTTCTACACCGTATACTACCCTAGTCTAGGTCCACACATGCCTAAACTTAGACTCGAGAAAAAGGTGCACATTGAACACAACTGTAGTCTGCCCTCGATAACAGTTCGTCCACATCCATCACCTGAAGCTAAAGACCCTCCCGTAGCAGACTTACATATGATCAGGACCCCGTTCTAGTAGAAGTAAAACTAGGCTATCCCCACTGGTGGCATGTGACATAACAGACTTGGTTAGTTTGGTAGCTAGTGATTTTGGTAAAATTATATATGGTTCCACTTGAACTCTTAGAGATATCCATTATATACTAAAAATTTATAAAGAAAAATTTTGGTAGCTAGTGATTTCAATACAGACATTTGGTCCAGTTTTGCCCAAATTCAAATGTTGTCACAATGTCACTTATGCGTCTAACCACATTATCATATTGATGCAAAATGATAGTGTTGTATACAATATGAGTCTACGAAACTTACCTAGAGCATGAACTTCTTTCTCAACCTCTGTTGGATGTCTATGAATCTTCAAGTATTGCCTTTGTTGCCTTCGATTGAACAACGAGAGCTCTCATCTTCCTTTTTCAAACCCTGAAGTCTCCTCTTTCATCGAATAATTCAACCTCAAACTTAACATTGAACGTATCAGAATGACCTTCTTGCATAAAGACTATTGTCTCAGCAATTAAGACCTCAAACGTTGTCAATGGAAATCAAGAGAACCAAAATCATCTATAATGATAAATGCCCATGACGGTATAAGCTTTTGGATCTAGAAGAAACTAGGAAACTTAATCATTGCGCTTTGTGAACAAGAACGAAACCATAACTTTGTTATTGCATCTTTGGTTTTCACCCAATATTAGCTCGATGAACCCCTCAATTGACGACTCTATTACAAATTTTTAAACGAGAATTGAGTGAAAAGTAGATATCGACCAAGATTGGTTCATGGAAAGTAAAATGAGAAAGTAGATATCGACCAAGATTGGTTCATGTAAAGTAAAATTGTTAACTGTTATTACAGCTCGTCCACATCCATCACCTAAACCCAAAGACCCTCCCATACGAAACTTACACTAGGATCAGGGCTCCGCTCTAGCAGGCCTAAGACTAGGCTATGCCATGGGTGACATGTGACGTTACATCCCTAGCTATTGGATGCTAGTATATTTTTAAAAGACCGACAATCAGACTCAAAACACATATTTAATGATGTATAATGTATCAAAATATCAGAAGTTATACTATTTTTTATAGCATGATGTTAAAATCCCAACAAACATACCACACACGTCTATTTTTTTTAACTTGGCGAAGTTTACCTCCAAAAAAGAAAAAAAAAACATGAGAGAAGAAGATAATGCTAAATTAAGGAGAGAAAAGTATGTATGATATTTTATATCATGACATTATTTTGGAGTAATATGGTTTTAAATATTAGCAATTTCAACCTTAAAAAAATGAGGTATTTTTATAATTATCATTATATATAAGGTTAATAAGTCAATGGAGGTTAGATACCAACAGTCCGTATGGTTTGTCTTTTTGTTTTGCTTTAGTTAAATAATTTTGAGACATGGATTGCAACACCTAAGATATTTTTGTTTGAAACTATGATTAAAAGGTTGTATTTTCCCCATAACGAATGAAATAAAATCTTACAAAAAATGGATTAGTATAAAGGAATTTCAGCCCATCCGAGGTCAACTACGGAAATAATTAAACTCATCCACTTGTTTAATTACCCGGACCGTTGTGTTGATTTTAAAGAACCGAGTCCCAATTCAAACTTCCAGTGAAGCTTCCCCTACTTGCAAGTTATAGACTGTCATTAAGTTCTCTAGAAATTTTTCGCGTGTAAGTTTTCAAATCGCTCACAATACTTGTCCAATACTTGTCGTTGAATCATCCCCAATTCTTGTAATAGGTTGTTACCATGCACTATAGGTTTAGATTTAAAAATATTTTTCACCAAAATAGAACCGTTATTTTGTAGGGATTCTGTTTTCCTAATTTTTTCAAAAGTCTTTGGATATATACTTATATGCACTTATTTGTAGGGCTTGCTTATATACAGGCGTGTATTGTGCACGTGTATATATGGCCTATAATATATTTTATTTTGTGTGTGTGCATATTGGTATTCCGTGTATGCATGGTCTAAACATTCTATTGACAAATCTTTGTATGTAAACTGTACATCGAAATCGTCTTTTAGGGGTATATCCATGTATATTTGTTCTATACAGTGTTGTGGCAAACTTGTTATACATAATTTGTATATCAAGATTCTCATTTAGGATTATATCCTTGCCTTTTTCAAGTGATATTTTTAAACGATTTGCTATTTCGTTACTAGAAAAATTCTAAGAGGTTGAAAATCACCCATATCTTAGGAAAAGATTTGAATGTTGGAAAAAATATTAATTAATTTTGTTTTTTAATTTGGTTCTATTAAAATATTATCTGTGATATTTAGTTGAATTTTTATTTTCATTTAATAATAAAATAAAAAATCTCATAAATTTAGAAATGATGAATGTAATTTAATTGAATTTCTATTTTTATTTATTACTAAAATTAAAAAATCAATTCATATTTTTGATAATTAGTATTTCTCTCTCTTTTCTTTTAGTCACACTTTAAATTATAAACCTGCAATTTTATTTAAATTAATTTTTATTTTATAAAAACTAAACAACCCATCGCATAAACAATAATTTGATAAAGAAAAGTTTGTGTTATTTGTTTTAATTTATAATTAATTACATAATGAAGGATAATATATGCTATTAATTACACATATATGCTATTAATTACACATGCTATTAATCACAAAATGACTTTTCATATCTTACGCATGCTATTAATCACAAATGTATTTGGTGACAATTTTTGTGTGGCGCGCGACACCAAAAGGTCTTCGGTGACGGTTTTTGCCCGTCACCAAAGAGAATAGGTGACAGGCGCCCAACACCAATTAGTCCGTCACCAAATCTACATTTTTTTTTGTCCTCCAAACCCGAGATTCATCTTCATTTTCATTTTTCCACTCTCCCTTTTTCCTATACACATACCTCATTTTCTAACCCTTGGCTTCGACTTCATCCTCAGCTTTTTTTTTATCTACAAAATTTTTTTTGCTTCTATTTTTTTCTTTTGCCACCACACCCTCATTCTAGTAGCTGAATAAGTTATCCAAGAAATCAATAATAAAATTGAAAGAAGAAGTAAACAAAACAAAAACTTCATATTGCAAGAACTTTGACATCTAAATTTTCAATTCAAATGGTGTGGATACTAACAAAATTTGAACCAAGTTTAAGCCAAAAAAAAAAGTCAAAATTTGAATATTAGTAGGGTGGTTTGTTACCAGCATTAATTTCATTCATTGCTCTCTTCACATGCTCATCTGGTCTAATATTTGAAAGAAATTCACTACAAGAAAATAGCTTTAGGCGATAGAGGATACGGCGACGGAGCAACATTGCGTCGCTTTCTATCACCTAAGGCGACGTAACTAGAGCTCCATCGTGGTAGCCTAAGGCTATAGCGACAGAACACCGCTTCCGTCGCCTTCGCAACTCAACTTAGCGGACAAAACGTTTGCCTGTCAACATACAGCGACGCACATGTCGTCCCGTCGCCGTTCATCCCATCTACGGCGACAGAATAAAAGCGCAGTCGCTATAGCCCTCAGCTAGACCGATAGAAAACCTTTTGCTTGTCAACATACAGCGACGCAGGTAATGTTCCGTCGCCGTAGCTCCAGTCTATGGCGACGAATTTTGGCTTCCGTCGCTATAGCTGTAGTACGGCGACGCAGTCTCCCATCCGTCACTACAGCCTAAAGGGTTTATTTTGGAAAACGGCTCGACTAAGGCGACGGAGCCTGTCTGCGTCGCCATAGGTCCCCCTCCCAAAATCGAAAATGGGGGAAACGAAAAACGAAGGCGACACAACCTTAAATATGCGTCTTTGTAGCTCAGGCCTAAGGAGACGAATTTTTTTCCGTCGTCGTAGATCCCCCAAAACATTTCATTTTCCCTCCCAAAATTGAAAATGGGGGGAAACGAAACACGGAGGCGACGCAACCTTAAATTTGCGTCGCCGTAGCTTGAGTCTAAGGCGACGAATTTGATTTTGTCGCCGTAGATCCCCCAAAACATTTCATTTTCCCTCCCAAAAATGAAAATGGGGGGAAAACGAATAACTAAGGCGACGGAACCTTAATGTGCGTCGCCGTAGCGTAAGTCTAAGGCGACGAATCTCGTTCCGTCGCCGTAGATCCCACCCAAAATAAAAAATGTGGGGAGAAACGGAAGGCTACGGCGACGAATTCTTATTATGTTGTCCCTGTAACCTTTTTTTTTTTTTTTAAAGAGGCTAAGGAGACGAAGCTTTGTTTTGTCGCTGTAGCCTCTATTACATAACACAAAATCTCCCTCCTTTTTCATTTTCTTCCTTTCCTCCCCCTCAAATCCTCAAAACTCTTTCAAAATCTCACCCCCCCCAGCTTCTCCTCCTCTGCTCCTCCTCCACCTCTACTCCTCCTCCGTCTCCGTCATCTCCAAACTTCTAACTTGGTATTGCTTAGTTGTTATTCCTTTTTAATTATAATAATCAATCTGTTTGTGTTTATTGAAGTGTTTGGAATCTGATTTCATAATGTTAGAGTTATTTTTTTCGTTGTCAATAGTGGATTA